>CABFWB010008130.1:9392-19821 GCA_902151455.1 Timema bartmani
TACGCACTTACGCTAATGTGTAATGGTAGGGTGATTGTGAGATGAAATGGAGGACCTACAGTTTAACGTGGAATCCGAACCACGGTGGAGGCCTGGCATTCCTCACAAACACAAGTTGTGATTAATACACGTCTTGTCAGAGGTGAAGGAAGGGTTTGGGCAATCAGATAAATCTGTGCCATGACCGAGGATTGAACCCCGGACCCCAGCACAGAAGTCTGACACCTTACCCCTAGACCACCAGGTCACCCTCTCATTAGTTTTAATTCTTTATTTATGTTAAGGAAGCTAATGATGGCTTTTGTTTCAACCCATCTTTAAACTCAAATAGAAATCATATCCACTATTCAAATAATTGGCTGAGGATCAAACATTTGCCACCCGAGTGAATGTTTCTTTGTTTTATTTATAAAGAGTTTCCTTATCATCTTCATGTATAAAGTTCAGGCAGCCTTATTAAAACTGACAAACAGTCAAACAAAACACTATTTGAGATTGTGTATCTGTACAGCTACCATCTATTAGAGATTCTGACAAACTATTAACACAAAATGGCTCTAGTTGAGGTGTTGGGTTTTGGTTTTATAATCTTGGTCATTGCAGTGTTTGTGTTAAATCTTTTATTTCCTTACCATTTTGTGTCTAATCAGACACACCAACTTATCAACAAGATACCTGGGCCACCTTTACTTTTTGCCTTTGGGAACACTTGGGAATTTTTCTTGGAACCAGAAGGTAACAGAGAGATAAGTAGTAGTCATTTTTAATTCACAGATACAAGAATTTTGTCTAATCACTTGGTGACAAAGAATGTGACTACATATCAATATGTACAGTGTTCATATTCTATTTTGACATATTTCTTATTATCTTTAAATTATACCATATCTTTTACAATATTTACTATTAACATGATACATTATAGTTAATATCATTTGTGTAGCATTTAGATCAAAGGATGCAGTCTATAGTGTGATTACAATCTTTAAAATAAATTAAAAACATTTGACTTAATTATGAAGGTAGGTTCTTAATTTGTTACATGCCTATTTAATACTATAATATGTTACATTAATTATCATTAGATACTTCCAATCATTCTTAATTTGGTTACTTACTATTTTTTCCTATGTAACTTAAGCTACAGTAGCCTCCTGGCTTCTTTGGTGCTGACTGACAGCTCACAGCTGACAGATGATGGCTTTGAAAAGCTACCAGACCAAATTATGTATCCCTACGCCGAACCATATGATCTGCAAAAAAACATGTGTTTAGCAGCTGTCACTTCTGACAATCAAAATTGAGGTATATACCTAAATGTTGACTGTCAGAAGTCAGCTGTGAACTGTCAGTCAGCACCAAAGAAGCCATGGGGCTACTGTATAAGGTTGAATTTAAGACTGATTCTATTTTATATATATATATATATATATTTCTTACATGGATGTAAACATTCTGTTAAATCAATTATTTGTCATCTAATGTAATTATTGTAATTTGTTAGGACTATAATTTGTTTAAAAAAAACTTTTTTAATTATCTATACCTAGAGACCCTGATTTGTGGTAAATAAAACCACTGGATTTCGTTAAATAAAAAGTTGGATTTCGGTATAAAAAGTCGGTAAATAAAAGGGTAAAACCATGATTTTCGGTAAATAAAATCGGTAAATAAAATTACTTGATTTCGTTAAATAAAAAGTTGAATTTCGGTAAATAAAAGGTAAGACCCTGATTTTCGGTATAAAAAGTCTTAAGAGGTTTTTTTTAAGGTAATGGTAATAAATTAACTCAAACAGCTTAGAAAGTACTTGCACTGAATTATTTTATAAGACAAAAATGTCCATAGTTTTTTTCAACATACTTCACGTCAATCACCAAAGTACAAAGACAACATTGTTTCCAAATTTTCGATTTTCAAGCTAGGGCGCTTGTCTGACATAATGTTGGAATATGCTGAAAATACGCGTTCACTGTCAACAGTATTATTTTTATTTTTTGTCCAAGTCTTAGAATTGTTTCCGATGTCAGCAATGTTTTTTTATTTATTCGCGTTTAAATAGAAAAAATTACCATAATTCGCGTTTAAATGGACAAATCGTCAATTTCGCGAATAGATTTTATTTCGTTTTATTTCGCGTTAATATTTTCACTCCAAAATGCCACAATGATGTTTAATTATGTTTCTATGGCAATTTTAATGTGCTAAGTAAAAGTTCGTAAAAACACAACTCGCGAAGCCTCGCGAAATATCGGTGTCTCTATCTATACCTAACATAAGAGTGCCTTAGAACCTATAAGCAAATAATATATTTAAAAACTCCGCTTTCTAAACTTAAAATGTTCTTAAATGTGTTCAGAGTATACTATGAATACAATAGCTTCAAGTGTAATATATTCAATATTCAACGAGTCCGAGGTGGAAATAATTCAGGTATATCAGGGTTTTGAGAGTGTTGAATTCATAACTTAAATTAATATTAAGTAAAACCATTATTACATTTTCCCATTAAATACCGAACCTTTATTATATATTAGCAATATTTTGAAAGCGAAAAACTCACAAAATATTTATTTTATTTTCAGAATTTTTTTCTAAAATGTTAGAGCTTCATGGAAGGTATCCTGAAATATTTAGAATTTGGATTTTAGGGAAGCCAACTGTAGTTCTCGTCAACCCAAAGGACATTGAGGTGATTAGATATTTTATTTGAACAGATCTTAAAATATATTTTGTTATGTATATAAGAATTGGTTTTTATCTGTTAATAACATTAATACCTAATGCAAGGGATGGCTGCACACCAATCACAGCAGCTATATGAGTCAGTGGTAGGACTCGCTTGGTTCCTGTGCTGTAAGTATAAGGTCGACCTCGGTGGTATTATTGTAAAGTGCTCACCTAAGGACCCATTGTTCATGGGTTCAAACCCAGTTGGGGTTGATGGATTCTCTTGAGTGATAATAATCCTTGGAAGTTAAGCTGTCACTTTCATGTCGATTGTGGCATGTAAAAGAACCCAGAAAGGTATGTGAAAATACCTTTCCTGGCAAAATTAGTAGGTTTTTGAAAAAACATTTGAATTGTTTAGTAAGGAATGTTTAATATTTTATAAATAAAATTCAATTTTTAGTTAAATTAAGTTGTGCAAGTTGTATTAAATTAACATGAAAGCCATAAATGTGTAGTACAATATATAATATACATGCACAATATTTTATTGATATTTGAAAGAAATTGGTAATATTAATTACAAGTTATGATACTTTATAGATATGAATGTCTTGAAATTATAACAAACATCTAAAAATTCAGTACATATTAAAATTGTAGACATTTGAGTCAAAGCTATACTCAGAACTATGTTTTTAAAAACAAAGAATTTTGTGATCATGCATATTTCGTATTTCTGTATTATTTTGGGAATTGACAGAAAAAGTTACACATTACAACAGGAAATACTCAATTACATAGTTTTAATATCTGACCTGAGGATGATGCCATCGTAGCATCGAAACATGTCGTATAGATAATGTTGAAGTACTTGCAGCAGTAATCAAGGAACAGGGAAAACAGGTAAGAAAGAAATTCAATTTTTATATTTTTTCAAATTTAATAACTTGTTTTGTCAATTCCCAAAATAATACAGAAATATGAAATATTCATGATCACAAAATCCTTTGTTTTTAAAAACATAGTTCTAAGTATAACTTTGACTCAGATGTCTACAATTTTAATATGTACTGAATTTTTAGATGTTTGTTATAATTTCAAGACATTCATATCTATAAAGTATCGTAACTTGTAATTAATATTACCAATTTCTTTCAAATATCAATAAAATATTGTGCATGTATATTATATATTGTACTACACATTTATGTTGTTCATGTTAATTTAATACAACTTGTACAACCTAATTTCACTAAAAATTGAATTTTATTTATAAAAATTAGTAGGCCCTTTCGCTCTTGCTCATAGAAATTCTCATGTGCTGATATAATCAGTTGGTTCAGAAAATGCACGTTAAAGACCTCAAATAAATAAAAATGCAAATATCAAAAAGCTATAAATATGATATTTTGCTTTTGCAGTAGGGAAGGAGAATAAAGTGTTCTAAAACAGTTTTTTTTTTAATTTTTAAATTTATCATTTTGGATTTCAATGATACTACCAATTCAGAAATATGAGTAGTGACTTATCGCAGTGTACATGCTAATTTTATTTCAATCATTAGCCTGAACGGGTAGTAAGACGCAGTGCTAAATATATATATTTCAATCATTACATTCAACACACAGGTTATTAAGAACTTATTATAAGGGTTAGGTGTCAGGGAGGTTTTTTTATAGAAATAGCACCCGCATTTGTGGGGAGAGGGAATGGAAAAACTGTTGTGATAAATCACATGTAGAAAACCCAGTGCACTCGGCCAGGATTTGAGCCTTGATATCATCCTCAAGAGATTAAATCTATTGTGAACATAAAATTATTTATTATGCAACCACAACTAAACTTAAATATTTTAGTAATATTACTAAGCTAAAAATAACTTTAAATAGGTATTTTCTCGACAGATAGTTTTCGGTTCCAATGGGCACACAGATTAATAATGTCAATCTCATCTAGTTTGGTTTTCTGGTGACAGCAGGTAGAGGTTCAAATCCTTGACAGGTGAAGGGAGGATTTTTTTTTCTAAATGATTTCCAACTCTCCATTCATGTAAATATGGATACTTTCCCCCTAAATTCTACCCTAATCATCCTGACACAAACAATATAATTAGAGATACCCGCTTTTGTGGCAGCATGGTCTAAGGCATTACTGTCATGATAGACTAGACTGCCAATTACAAGGAGATAGTGGTTCACTCCCGGTCAGGTGTACTAATGGTGGTTTTTCTTATATGATTTCCCACACTCTCTATCTCTCCCCCTCTCCACACAAACGCGGATACACTTCCTTCAAATTCAACCTTTCTTATCCTTAGCTCATTATAATTAGTACATAAGTGTATAACTCAAATATGTAGTTAGCTGCGGTTCTAAAAAATATCTATGATTAGACGCACAAAGAATAAAAAATGTACATTACAATGAGAGTCTGTTGCCTTTGATCATTCTGCGATTAACGCAGGTATGTGAGTAAATGTTAACCATGTCTCTAGTGATCTCCAAACAACCTGAGCTTTGCTTGATTTCTTACCATGTGAAGAATAAAATCTGACTACACAAGGATTCAAATGAAAGTCTGTTGAAGTTGGTTGGTAAGCATTCGGAGCTCATTGCCTCAATGCCTTGGATCAATTCTAAGGTATTAAAAGTGAAGTAGCACTAAACCATGTTTCACTGATACTCAACAGATAGTTTGCAATCGAGATGTGCAGTCTCAAATCCTAGCTGGTTTCAAGTTATATAAATGCCTTGATTCGTGGTATTTAGATACCGGTACTTGATAATATTGTTGGATTGAAATAATTGTCGTTGGACCAATTATCTCTTTATTAACATGCTTAACTCTAAACTTGGAGGAGGTCACACAGACCGAATCTTGGGCGAGTGCACCAGGAGGGTTAATTTTACTCATCCATGATCTTATCCTCCATTTTCTTTCATTGTTCTCATTATTTGCC
The DNA here is from genome assembly GCA_902151455.1 of Timema bartmani. Classification (NCBI taxonomy): domain Eukaryota; kingdom Metazoa; phylum Arthropoda; class Insecta; order Phasmatodea; family Timematidae; genus Timema; species Timema bartmani. The sequence goes on from CABFWB010008130.1 coordinate 15,025, forward strand.
ATCACGTTAGTTATTGTAAGCTGTGGGTATTCTAATTGGGAGTTAAAACATTTAGCATTAAGAAATTAAAACATAAGCTTCTCTATAATCTCTCTATCTTGAAAGAAATCATTCTTTGTTTCCACACAATTTTAGGTATATCAAGCGAGCTTTGATTTAATAATAATATTACATTTTTTTTTTTTTGGGTGTCATTTGAAAGCTCATGAATAACAAACTTTTGTTCTAAAATATACATTGTTTGGGACCTTCTCTGATATTGTCATAACTATATAAAAAATACTATTGGTACCATAGTTTTTTTTAGCACAGCACCTTACTTACTACCTGTTGCGGGCTATACACATACGTGCTAGCTAAGCTAATGTGTGAGAGATGAGGAAGGTTGGATTTAAAGGAAGTGTATTTGCATTTGTATGGAGGGAGAGGAGAAAACAATTATTTTTGAACCATCCTCAGTACACCCGACTAGGATTTGAACCCCAATCTCCCTGTCATCGGCAGTCCAGTCTATTGTGAGAGAGACACCTTAGACCATTCGACCACTGAAGTGAGTATCATATTTATTGAAGTTTAAATCCTTTAACTGTAAAACCCTAGTAAATTCAGTAAATACGCTAAATTAAAATCGGTTTCTATAACAATGAAAAGAAAGGTCCTCAACAATGTTTATTATTTGTTATTACATATGTAAACTATTCAATATGATGTGTGTTTTTTCAGGTGATTTTGAACAGCACCAAACACATTGACAAGAGCCACCACTACACGTTTCTACACGATTGGTTGGGCTTAGGACTCCTCACAAGCACAGGTAAAAACACCTGTGAAATTAAACAAACCTCTTTATACGATTTTAAAACCTATTTAACATGTTTTTTCATATAAATACAGTTGAAAAATTACACCTTGACACACAAATCAAACCTGGGACCTTTGGCTTGCCATGCCACTGAGATATCCAGCATTCATCTCAAGCTCAACCTCATTATTACTCTTTACTAGTAATTTAAGGCAGAGTCTGTTGAGAAAAATTGACGTTCTTATTGGTCTATTATTATAAATGTTTACATATGTATAGTGCTCCTAATGGATTTGTAGGGTTGACTCGCAAGTATAATTAATACCTCTGTGTAACCGCTTTGCTAATACTAGGTAAGCTTTGTTTTGTAAATTAATGTTTGCCATGTTTTTCATTTTGGTTACTTTGTATACTTAATAAAATATTATTAATTCCTTTTTAACTACTAGAGTGTTCATTGAATGTGTAATAACTCAACAGAGTTTGGCTGTATCCAGAATAGTCTACTTCACGTACTGTAGACCCTTGACGTTCACTTGATAGTTGCATTAGCAATCACGTGATCAAGTGTAGATCTGTCCAAATAGTCATGAAGTGTGCAACTGCACCCCTCACACGCCCTTGAGTCCAAGGGTGACATCAAGTTACCCTTGACACGCCGTCGATGCAGGGTTTGATCGGCAATTGTTTAATTTTTTGTCTGCTAGAGATAGAGCTCGTAGAGTAATGTGATCTTTGATAATGTACGTTAAAATATATAATGGTGGTTTGTAGTGTTGTGTTGGATAATTTGTATAGTTTGTCATGTGCAGTGAAAATAAGTCACCACAAATCTGTAAGTAGCCTATGCTAATTCGGGTTGATAGATGGCATTTAAAATAGTTTCTAAGAAAGATTCTAATACTCAAGTTGCAGCTACTAACCTTATAATAAAAATTCAAAATACTATTGACCAGGGAAAAATTGGGAATGGGTTTGTTTATTGACCTGACTAAGGCCTTTGATACAGTTGATCACATGATATTGATTGATAAATTGAAGTATATTCAATTAGAAAAGTAGTTGTTAAAATGGTTCAAAAATTACTTAAGTTATATATGCCAAAGAGCTATGATAAAAAACGAGCAAGGCTCAAAATTCTTTAGTGACTAAACAAATACGGTGTGGCGTTCCTCAAGGTTCAATCCTTGGACCCATTCTTTTCTTAGTTTATTTAAATGATTTACACAAAAGTAATTTGAATGGGCATATTCAGCTTTTTGTAGATGAGACTTGCTTATATTATGAGAACATTAATTTAAATGTTCTGCTAAATAATGTTCAATCCGACACCCCTCCTTTGCTAGACTGGAGTAATACCTATAAACTCTATTAATTTAAAAAAACTAAACTTATCCTATTTTCAAAACCTTGCCACTAAAGAATAATAAAATATAAAATAATCATGGAAAATGAAATACTGAAATTTGTAGACTCCATTACTTATCTGGGCCTAACTATTGACAAGAATCTCTTATGGGGCAGTCACATAAATAATATAACAAAAAAACTAATTCCTATTGCAGGAGCAGTAAGCCGATGTGGCTATGCATTAACTAATCCAGTAAAAAGAACTCTTTATTTTTCTTTGGTACACTCATATCTAATATATATAAATAATATTTGGGTTTTTGCAACCAAATCGAGACTTAAAAGACTATCTGCACTCTAAAATAGAATTATTAGATCACTATATCATTTACCTGTTCAAGGAATATAGAACTACCAAAATTTATAAATATCTGGATTTAATGCCTCTCGATAAACTGATTATTTACCAAACAGGCATTCTTGCTTACAAAATAAATATAAAAAAACTTAAAAGTACCGACAAATTAGAATTCCCTCAGTCAGGTCATCATACGAGGGGCTCACTTAAAATATATCATGAATCTTTTAACACTGTAAACTATGGAACAAATTCAGCTTTCAATAAAATGACTACAATATATAATGCAATTCCAACAGATATTTCTTGCTTACTGGAACTGTCAAATTAAAAAAAACATTACATTACAAATATTTTCTTTGCCAATGAACAACTTTAAACCCAATACAGCAAAATTATGTAAAGTTTTTGACCAACTCTCCTCTGTTGGTGATTAAAATAGGGCTACAATACTGTAAAATACTTCACTTAAGTCTCATCCTATCTACTTGCCTTCAATCACAATTATTATAATAAATTTATCTTTTCTCAGTAAACATTTTATAATCTATTATTATTTCCCTGAATATACCTTCATGTATTTTTTATTACGGTTTTAAAATACTAATTAATTTTCCGCAATTTTCATTTTATCTCAAAGTACTTTATTTAATTATTATTATTATTTTATTATTATTATTATTACTATTATTATCATTATAATTACATTTTTTTTACTTTTTTATTTATATCACATTTATTGATAAAATGTATTCATCAATCTTATCACACATATTTCAATTATAAATATAACTTGTGTTTTCACAGTAAACATTTTAGAATATATTTTATTATTTCCCTGAAAATACCCACATGTCTTGTTTATTATTATAAAACTAATAAATTTTCCTCAATTTTCATATTTATTTCAAAGGGACTGTCTCATTATTTATGTATTATTATTATATTTTTATACATATTTTTAAATATCTGTTTATTGGTAAAATGTATTCATCAACATTATCACACATATTTCAAAATGATTTTATCTGTTAACATTGTACAGGTACTGCTGTTTATTATGTTTGGTGTATTTTGATATTTTTTTATCGTTTTGATTTTGTTTTACTTCTATTTCAATAAGTGAGTTCTAGCTCTTTAGCTCATGTAATTAATAAATTGTTAGGAAGTAGTACTACGGACTAAAGGGTGTGAAAAAGATATTTTGCTGTTCAAATAGTTTGTTGCAGTCTTCGATCTCAAGTGAATGGTAAGTGTAAAGTCATCAAATCTGCATCAAGTCAAATGTAGTTGACTATTCGAATACATCCTATGTGTCCGCTAATTAGTAGCTATCAGAAACACTGCTATCATTGACTTGGGGTCATATAAATCAGACTCTGACTTAAATTATGAATGAAGAATAACCCTGAGCATAGGAAAATTCTTGGCAGCTCAGAGAGAAAGAGAGTGCATTGACACACTAAGTCAAAAGGTTGAGAGTACAATTCCCATGTGTAGCTTTAATATCTTAATAGCTGTGTCCATAATCCAAACTAAATAACACCATTACTGTAAATGTGATGATTTATTTTAGAAAAATGTTATTATAACTTTTGTTTTGTCTTAATAACTGTCAGAGCTATCCTCATTTAACATAAGGGTTGTTTGTAATGAGGAAGGAAGAATTAAGATAAAATGTGCCTATATTTGCATGCACCCAAACTCTTTGTCATTGACAAACCAGACCAGACAAGGTTAACGCCTTAGTATACATGATCACTGGTACAGATGCTATTATAATAAAATTATATTATAAAAATGTTTTTTGAAAAAGTAGAAAAACATTTAAAAAATAGAATAAATAGCCAGATTATCACATCATTTTTAAAAATTGCACCATGAACACTGGTGTAGGAACTATTATTTGTATATTTTATTTTCATAGTGCTCTTTAATATTTTAAGATTTCATGTGTTTCCATCAGGCATCAAATGGCACAACCGCAGGAAGATGTTGACGCCAGCATTCCACTTCAAGATCTTGGAGGAGCACGTACCCACGCTTAATCAAATTACCAATATCTTGACCCAAAAATTGATGGCTTGCACCATTGTTGACACCCCTGTCGACATTCACAAGTTCATCACACTCTGTTCTCTCGACATAATATGTGGTACATGATGTTAATAATAGTGATAATTTTGGTTGGGTCTTTACAGATACTTGGGCACAGAATTATCTGATTGCCAAACCCTTCCTTCACCTCTGACAAGACGTGTATTAATCACAACTTGTGAATGTGAGG
>CABFWB010008131.1:0-17585 GCA_902151455.1 Timema bartmani
TTCCCCCCAAAAAATCCTTAAACCCGATTGCAGCGCCACCTACCGGGTCCAATTGTGAATCCAAACCATCCACGGACCCACTCAAACACACTCAAAAAATTTCATCAAAATCGGTCCAGCCGTTTAGGAGTAGTTCAGTGACATACACACGTACAGAAGAATTATATACATTAAGATAAATGTGCATATACCAGAACAAGGCTTCGAACCCTGGTCACACAGCTTTGCGAGCCGACAACTCTACCGACTGAGTTATCCATGTTGGTCTGAATGTCATCTGAGAAGACTTGTTTGTTTTTGCATTAGAAATAATTTTATTTTAGTTTATTACTCACAACCAGCATTATAGTTGTGTTAAAGTCCTGTCCAGGGTACGAGATGAAGGAAAGGTATGTAGCTCCCGTACAAAGGGAATACCGGTATATTCAAACTCTATCAACCGTGTGTAGTCACATATATATATTTATCTTGTTTCTTATTTAGGATTCCAAACGCCGTCAATTGTTGTATTTCAATACCCAGGAACTGAAAACATTTAAATTTTCTGGAATCGTTGAGAATGACGTCATAAGTGCTCTCGCTACTCTACAAGACTGGTTTCAACAACAGCCTCACCTTCCTGACTGTTCTGGTGAGTAATAGTAGAAATATGAGTGAAATAAATACTGTTATTAATGTACAAGATTGAAACATAAAAGTACAACGAATCAAATAACGTTTTGACCACAATTCTCGCGACCCACGGATAGGGAACTCCTGCACTCAGACATTTCAGACATTTCAGACACTCACATCTGGTTTTGGCTTTGTTCGTATTCATATTGTCTCATTGGTTTATAGACTTAGTACGTTGTCGGCCAATAACCACTCAAGCACAAAACACCATACTTGACCTGAAACATAGAAATGAGAACTATGAACAAACGTGTTCATGGGGCTGGTAAGGTAGGGTGAGTGATCATGACGTCACATGGTGACCGGAGAGTGTCTCACCACCCTCACAGCCCAGTGTCTGGTGGAGGACATAATACATTGTATTTGCTTGTGACATATTAATATTCCAGTGTGTGTGTAAGACATTACAGGAATTATATTCTAATGACGTGCATACTATTAGCTCAACACTGTTGATGTGTGATAACAAAAAAAAAACAGCTTCACACATCAGGTTTGTTATATTTTCAAGAATATTGTACAGTTTAACACAATCATCTATTTAAAAAAATAAGAAGATTCAAGATTTCAACATTAAACAATAGTTTTGTATTTTAACATTTTCGGGTGAACACCTATATTCAAATGCCGTATCAAAAAATCAATATTAATTATAGAAAAAATTATATTAATTGAGAACTATCTGATAAAAATTTCTTGAAAATTAAAAAAAAAAATGTTATGGTTTTTTAATTCACATTTTTGTCATACATTTGTGCAGAAACAAATTGAAGCATTTTCTATTAAACGTGATTCCAAAAAAATAAGATAACCGGTACTTGTTTATAAACGTTATTTTCTAATGTAACATGAGTTCAGTTTAAAGAAACTAAGCTATCACAAGGTAATCATCTGTTTGAAGACCTTACTGAGGTTGATATTATTTGTATGTTATTTCTGATGCCTGTAGCCGGGTCAGTTCAATAAAATACCGCCGTCTTCCTCTTTCCTTCCGCCATTCTTCTCCTCTCACTTGAACATTTGTTGTTATCTGCTCCTCCCATCTCTCTACTACCTCCTGTACTCCTGCTCTTTCCCAGATAACTTGTTCCTAATACTGTTTATCCTTGTGACACCTAACTGGTTCTCCTTGTCTCTATTACATTCATTGTCCAAGTTTCTGCCTGATTGTGTGAAAATGAGTACAAAGTACGCCCTATATATCACATTCCTACACTTCAAGGACACTTATTAGGTCTCTTACACACCTAGAGAACAATTCTCCCTGCTGTCCTCTTCTCATTAGATCATTTCTACATCCGGCTTTAACCTCAATCAAGCTTGTATGTTACTATACAGCTAGAATCGTCAAAAACAAGCTAGCTCCAGTTTAAAAACATGTCTTCTGGGCATTTCTACCTACATTTGATAATATACGCTCAATCTATGTACAAAAATTTGATCACATTGATCAATATTTCTAGCTATTATTTAATAGATATGGAGAACAATATTTTCATGGCTCTCTTTATCTTAGAAGTCAATTGTGGGGGAATACATTATAATAAATGGTCGAATAATAACTATAATACTAGGCTGTTGTTTTTGTAAAGTTGATATAAACACGGGAATGAATAGTAAAGTTTATTATGTGTATATACAATAATTTATGTTAGCTTACCTAGGTATCGCAAATAAAAATAATAATAATAATAATAATAATAATAATAATAATAACACAATTTTGTTGTCGACATTGATAATATATTTTATGATTATTATACTGGAATTAATAATATCCATAAAAAGTGACAGTCAAAGAGCACGTTACTTCGTGTATGAATATATTAAAATTGTTTTAATAGCGTTAGTAATTGTCAGTCTTGTGTGTTCTTGCTTTACCTGGTTAATTGTACAGTCCAATGTTCTTACAAATGGGACATGCCTGACAGCTATAAAAACTACTAGATATACTTTAACGTACTCTCATACGCCAAGTCATGTAAAGCACCTGTCACATTTGATAAATATTACGAACACCTATAAAATACCCATAATAATTAAATGTTAATCACAAAAAAATATGTTTGTGTTGCTCAAAAAGTGTATTTATAATAAAATCAAGGTAGAGATAGAATTAATAATTTTTCTCGTAGTACAAATTTCCCAACTTTTTAATGAATTTGTCTTCTTCCACCTACAAATATTTCATTTTAAATTAACTAGTTCTGAGGGGGTCTAATTTAAATAAATGGTCATATTTTATCAATCTTTTAGTGTAGAATATCATTTTTCTTATTGAAATATTTTTTTTTAAATCCATTCACTAAAGATAAATCGATTTTTTGTTTTCCAACAGTAGAGTGAGTACTAGTTTCTTAGTGGCTGCATTGTTCTGTGAGATAGTATCGTTTAGTCCTGACCTTTTGGATGTACGCAGATTATATTAACTACGATAATGTGTTAGGGATAAGTGATGTCGATTTTAAAGGAAATGTACCCGCTTTTAAAACCATATAGTATAATTAACATTCTTAGAGTACCCGACCATGACTCGAACCCTGCTCTCTCCATTGTCAACAAACCATACCACATGAGCTTGACATTTAGACCGCGCGGCCACCAGCTTCGATAACATTTTCCTTTCCTCCGTACCATTTAATAAATCACTGCACCTTTTTAAACAAGTCACTGTTAATAGTTTTAGCTTTTATTTCTCAACAAAGTTAAGGCGTTCAGAATTAAGGTTTTGTTCATAATCTTCACAGACTTAACATGAACCCGGGTTCAACTTCCCGTTCCTGAACTTCTGCCCCCTTTTTTTTTTTTTTTTNTTTTTTTTTTTTTCGAATTTTAGGATCTTTAATGGATGTAAAAATACAACTATTTATTCTAAACTTGGAGCTTATTTGGTTCGTAGCTACGATTGCACATGGCGACAGAGTGTTTTCCTCGACATCTAAGATAGTTATTTATGGTTGTTTGTATTAAATAAGCAGGTATTTAACTAGATACACGCATGTACTTAGATTCGGCGGAAACAAAGGAATGGTAATGTGGTTGTTTTAATTTCCGTCCGTTTGAAAAATGAAAACGGTGTGAACGATTTAGCTAAGGGAACTAATTTTACCAAATTATCTTCAACATTATTGACATGACTAATTACTGTAATGTATAAATAATTCATTTTTAAAATTAAGCTTATCAATCACACTCGTGATCATCTGAAACAATAAAGAACGTCCCAAGGCTGGTGATAACAGATATGAGCCCTTTTCGCTGTGTGACGTCACGCAGAGGCTGGTGGAAGGGACAGAACCTGTCTGCTGGCAGGTATACAGACAGGGGCAGCCTTGTGTTTTGACCAACTTGTTCTCCAAACACACGAGGTAGCTGCGCAATTTAATTATCAAAGGAGCCAACTTTATTTTCAAGGGCACCACAAGCTCGTTTTTGTCCTAGATCACCCGTCCGGAGAAAAAAAAACGTGAACGTTCTTATTTTGACCAGGAAGAAGGAGTTTGTGGATGAATATTGTATCTAAGGACGCCCGTGTAGGTTTTACAAATTAGAGTGGGGGGGATTGGAATCCCATCTGCCGGGGGTACGGCATCCCCGATATCCTAGAGAGAACATGTCAGGAATTTAATCTTATGGAAGGGAATTATAAAGCGTCTGAACATAAGTTTTAGCTAATTATATGAATTTCAAAAACCAATTTTCACAACAACAAAAATGAGTTGCTGAAAAAAACTAAAATAACTAACAAAAAGAAACATTATATTTTTCGCAAATTTTTCGAACAGAACAAAATGACAAAAATGAAGAGTTAAAAGTGGGAGTTGGAGGGGATCTACATTTTATCATTTTTATCTTTGGTAACTCGAATATTGATAATTCAAAGTTGTTGATAGTAAAGTGGAGTCAAATTCCAAATACACAATTTCTTTTTTTTTTTCATAAAAAATGAACAAAAATAAAGTAAATATTACATAGTTATAAGGGGGTTTAAGACACCATTTATGGGCGCCCATGACTATCTAAGCAAGTAGTTGATCCTAACTAAGGTGCTTCATCTGGTGGGTCTATACTTGACTAACGGTCCCATTCATCCATTGATGTTGTATCATTCCATCTTGTTTGACTCTCATGAGGGTATTACTGATGTGTGTTCTCCACAGATTCAGACAAGGAGATGATTTGGAGGGTCTGGATAATTCGTAAGATGAGTCTGGAACGGACCAAGCAGACGTTGGACATGTACTACACTGTGAGGAACCTCATCCCTGAGTTCTTCAGGAACAGAGACCCTGTCATCCTACAGAAACAACAAGTCTTCGAACGAGTGTAAGTGCAGAATTTGGACTAGAGTATATATGTAGAGAAGAGGACCAAGAATACATTGGATGAACTGAAACAAGGAAATAAAATGAAGTTTCAGGATATAAAAAAGGAAGCTGCTGATATACTTGATGTCATCTCTGAGGTAACTGCATGGTTACTATTGGGAAACAGCGTTGTCATTCTCTCGCTTTAGTGTGGTAAATCTCCCCTCAAATATAAAACAAGTTTCGCAACGCTGGTTAGTCGAGGTTGCCAGTAGCTCCTTCCTACCCCAGAACACTACCTTCAGACATAGCTAAGAGCGAGGAGATTTGGCAACAGTTAACTGAAATAGCTCGAAGATAAAACTTTTCTCCATAAGACCTGCAGTTACCTCAGTAATGAAATTGGATGTAGGAATATTAGTGGAGGGCTCAATTAGGTCACTGCAACAGGACACCTAATATAGGGCGCCCATCGGTGAGAAACAGCCATCGAGGATATCTTGTCCCCACTCTATCAGATATCGATGTAGGACAGTTGAGGATCACGACGAACTAACAACTTGAAACAATCTTCTCGTGTTTCAGGCAAACAATTCCCACGCCGGTTCTTCTGGAAGATTATACCCAGCTACTAATCACCCGAATTTTCAACACTGAAGAGGGCAACTTCGACATGAACCAGTTCGTCAAAGTTCTCATGATGGTCAGTGACCTCCTGTTGAGATCTTCGTGCTCCCTAGGGATTCATCTGGTGATGGACTTCAAGAACGTCACCATGGGTGTCATCCGACAGGTCACACCTTCAGTCCTCAAGAAGCTCCAGGTGGTCATCACGGTGAGTCGCCTCTCTTTGGTTAGTAGGAAGACGTCCAGACAGACAGACAGACAGACTCAATCTAGTCTGGTTTGACGCGGACGGGGAAGTCGGGGTGAGAATCCCAGTCGGGTGTCCTGAGGGTGGTTTTATTTCAATTGTTCCTCACTCCCACTGTCACGTGACTTCCGTCCCTTCCTTGTTACATTTAGGTAAGTCGATGTGGATATCACGACCGGGAGTGAGACGCTATGAAGATATGTATCGGGGATCAAGACTTCGAAGACTTCAAGTTTCAAGGATTTGACTAAATAGCAAATTAAAGATTTAGAATTATATTAAACTTTAATTTTTAACATAAATTGGTCGTAAATTTAATATAAATCTTATACCACCAATTGATGACTCAGCCTCCCAACATAATTATAGGACAAAACTAACAACCAGACCCCAGAATATTAGTGTATCATTAAACTGAGTGTATAAATGGATGATAGAAAATTTGTTAACATTTTCGAGTAGTTACTATTTTTATTTTCTTCAGCAGCTTGATAATTAATATAGCAAAGTTTTCTAAGATTCGGACTCAAGATTTGGTATTATACACATAATGTATTATGTATGTGTGTGTGTGTTGAGTCAAAGTAATGTAGTTCACATATATGTGTATGGATATATAAATGGTGTATGTGGTGTATGTCTTTTAGTTGTTTATTATTTAAACCATAAATGTTATGAAAGGAACTAACAAAATAGTAATCAGTAAACATTATTTTATTTTATTGTCCAAGTGTAAGGGTGTTGTGTACCCCAACATCCTTTGAGTTTTCATAATCCCGTGTGATTAAAACTCCCGTGTTATGAAAACTCCCGTGTGATGAAAACTCCCGAATGGAGATGTGAATGTTTGCATCGATTATGTAAACAGGAAATTAAGTTCTGGTAAAACGATTAATGTAGAAATGTTATTGATCAAAGCGAAATTAAAACTGATCTACGTTTACTTGATAGAATAATTAAATAATTATTATTTTGCCACACATTAAATGGACAGTTACGAACACCCCAATTACAAAAAAAAAAATCAATCTTACCTTGCTTGGTTCCACTATGGCGTAGCTTATAAGATAGGACGATAGTGTAATCAGTCAGGGTAATGGAGGTACCTTTAGAGTAAAAAGTGTGTACAAGTCAAATAATACAAATAAAAATGTTATATGGTCAAGTAATTGTTTTTTGTTTTGGTTTTATTGGATCATTTCTTTACCAATACAGTTTAGAGTGATTGTATTTAGTTGCATATTTTTATGATAAGAGATGTTATCTCCTGTATTTTGACATTTAACAATTTATAAGATATAACGACTGTTTCTATTCCTCCTGTTTTATTCCTCAAACTGTTTTAATCTATATTTTATTGAAATTAACAATATTTTAGATAATATAAGGGGGAGAAAATGCTGGTATTAGCTTTTAAATATTTGCCAAAGGCTCATGATTCGGCTGATATTAGAAAATGATCATGTAATTTTTGTGCCTTAAATATAATTTTCAAATTCATTGTAATCGGTGAGTACACTTTCGAAATGCCCAACTTATGAAACGTATTTTAAATTATTATTTCTTGCTATAAAATATGTACCAGAATCACGCAAAGATTTAAATGCTAAATCAGTTTAGAATAATTTCATGAACTATAAAAATATTACATAAACCATTTTCTTTGTTTTCGTAAAGCTATATACGATTGGTTGTTACTGACTTGTATTAAATTTATTTGGAAAAATAATTACTAATTAACTGTTGAATTGCTATTATTTTAGCAAGAAAAGTACCAGTAGTTCTATATTTTGTTCATAGATGACAGTGCAGCCTTGAAACTCTACACTTTCATCCAAGTCAGATCTTATAAACTGCCACATATTTTGTGAATTTAAATTTTTAAACTGCACAATTTTTAACGATAGTTACAATATTGAATTTGAATTAGTTAATTAGTTCACAAACCTTTAATAATTGTAGGAACTCATCTCGGTGACCACATGGTCTAAGGTGCTTCTCTCGCAGCAGACTAGACTGCCGAGGATGGGGAGATTGAGGTTCGAGTCTCTGTCGGCTGAATTGGTGGGGGTTTATCCTAAATGGTTTTCCACTCTCCTTCCACGCAAATGCGAGTTCACTTCCTCTAAATTCAACCTTCCTAATTCCTAATCCATTAGTGTAATTAGTACTTAAGTGTATAACCCGAACGGGTAGTAAAACGCAGTGGTAGAAGAAACTGTAGAACTTGCTCATGATTTGCGCCAAACTTCTGGCACGAAATGTACCTTATTAAACAAAATGGCTTGTACTGTAAGATTTAATTGTGATACTGACCGATTTATTTTTTTTTCCAGAAAGCGTATCCAGTCCGATTAAGATCCCTCCATTTAGTTAACGCCCCCGTTTACGTCGACAAACTTGTCACGGTGTTAAAAATGGTCCTGCTCCCAAAGTTGTTCAAAAGGGTAAGATTCATCGTTCAATTTATATTCTAGCTTCAGGAATCACGTTTATTTATCTTCATTATATGCTCATTGATGAATTTGTCAATATTTCAGATAATCGTCCACACATCCGGCCTTGGTTCTCTCCATGATCACATCCACCCTAAATATCTACCCTTGGAGTACGGAGGAGAGTTGGGGCCAGTGCAGGATATCTGGGGTGAATTCTATGTAGCAATATGGATTATATAGTGGCTATAAAATTACATGAACCAAATATATATGAATGTATTTATCAGAAGAAGCATAGAACCATTAATTTTTTACACATTTTAAAAGTTATCTAAATACTTGTGTCTGTAGATTCGTGGACAAAGGACCTTATCTCCAAACGTGACTGGTTCTTGGAACAAGAGAACATCAGCAGCGATGAAGAGAAAAGACCTGGGAAACCTTTGGACCAGAGTGAACTGTTCGGGATGGAAGGATCCTTCAAGAAACTTTCTGTTGATTGAATATCCCGAGGACATTAGTGAAGGACATGAGAGAAGGACTTCAATGAAGGATGTGATATTAGGAGTAATTGTTTGTAAATAATATTGCATTAGTGTATTATTATTTAAATTTATATAAATTCATCTGTATTGTATCGGCTGAACTTGATCACGTGCCTGTCGGTCAATGAGTCTTTGAGGCTGCCTGGTATCACGGGGTGGTCTCCACGGCGGGAAATTTAAATATAGCATTACATTGGCGGACAGGGAATTATGGGAGCAGAATAGTTGTAAGGCTATAGATACAGTCCAATGTTCATAGGAACAACTTTATCTGACATCTGTAAAAGTTACTAGATATATTCCTGAGTATCCATACATCTTTCACGTATTCATACGTCAAGTCATATGACCTGCAACTGTCGCTTATGATAGATATCATCACTAATAACATTAGTTAAATAGTAAAATGTGTTTCCTATGAAGATTAGACATTATATTAGGTTGATAATTTTGTTTAGAGAATTATATTTATTCTCATTTGTGGCTTTTGTTGCTGAGAAATTTTCTTGTTCTTATGTAAATATAGAAAATAAATGGGACGCTACGACGCACAGACTCCTTTTTCCTAAAACTGAAACTTTAATTTAGATTTGTGAGACGAAATAATATACATTGTTGCATAAACATTATGGATAAAAGAGCATCTCCTTTCACCAAAGAGCATAATTGAAATAATATACACTTTTACAGAAACATATTGAGAAAAGTTAACATCTTTCTTCATCATCCAAGACCTTGATGTTTAAAAAAAAAAATGGCCAATTGCTCAAAAACCTATGGGTTTATAAAAAACATATTTCAAATAAATATTTTTGTTTTTAATAGTACCCCAACTTTGCAACGATAAGTTATTTTGTATCTCAAATATTCGCTGAAATATGATCAAAACTGGAAATGTATGCTTATGTGTAGAACTCTCAAACTCACTTTAATGGGAAAATGAGAACTGCCATTTTGTTTTTTAATGTCGAACAGCGCCTAGATACAAAATTTAATCAAAATAGTTGGAGCGAATTGCTCTTCAGTAAACTACCCTTAACTTTAGGATCAGATATATGATTCCAAAAATTCCTCGGTGGAACCTTATGAAGCCCTAGATACCAAATTTGATCCCGATCGGTAAAATAGTTTCGGCTCTGGGCAGAGATGCAGACAGACAGACAGACAGAGACCATTACCAAAACCCCTTTTTCAGTATCGGATGTTCATTAAACGTCGTCAATTATCACAATAATTCTCTGTCCGAGGGGTCGAGTAAAAGCACATTTTGTTAAAAATGTAATTATATGTCACGCTACAAATGTCTAGAACATTTTTATTTAGTCTCTCTTTTCAGTAAATACTAATTTTTATTGAATAAGGTTTTTTTTACATCCATTCCTGTTTCTAGCCTGGATCAGTTTTTTATTAAAGCCCTGTATTTTCCACTACCGGCCTGCTAGACCTGTCATAGCTTCCTTCATATGCCTTAATACCCAACTTATGACTAGGACAGGCACAACGTCCAGTCACCGGTCGTTAGTGTATCAATGCGAAATGGTAAGCTCATATTTCACCAATGATAAAGGTTTCGGCCATGCCTGGAATCGAACCCGGGACCTACCCACTACCGACTGAGCTTAGGTGTCGGATTATTAAGTAAACTACATGCTTTAATTCCCATATTATTTTATAATTTTCCCAATCTCCCACTAAAACTTATTTCCTAAACAACCGAGAGAAATGAATTTAGTACCTATTTTATATTTTGACCTTTGTGACCCTTGAATTGTTCTATATTTTGTAAGGTTTAACAGTAAATAAACATTTTGTCGTTAACTTTCCTATGATTTCGAAATCAAGAACTCTCCAAGACACCCGTCTGTACATCTTGCCCATCGTAGAGTGAAGGATGACCGCTACATTTCCAAAATAACCATACCCTCTGTCCCTTTCAAAAAACATGTTTCAATCCTGGGTGGATAGCAACTGCCACACTGGCTAGAGTTCATACCATTAGTTTAACAGTTACTGGCGTCCCTCTCTTATTAGACTGTTCTGCTGATGATCAGGGTTCGAATCCCAATTTGGTGTACTGAGAGTGATTTTCCCCCGAACCCGCCTCTGTGGCGTAGTTGGCTAACCCGCTAGTCGTGTTGAGCTCAACCGCCGAGGACGGGGAGATCGAGGTTCGAATCTCGGTCGGGTGAACTGGGGGTGGTTTTTCCTAAATGGCTTTCCACTCTCCCTCCACGCAAATGCGGGTTCACTTCCTCTAAATTCAACCCTCCCAATTCCTAATCCATTAGCGTAATTAGTACTTAAGCGTATAATCCGAACGGGTAGTAAGACGCGGTGCTAAAAAAAAAAATTCCCCCGAAATTGTTTTCAACCCTCCTTCCACGCAAATGCTAGTAGATTACCTCTTCATCATTCCCACCCCATTAGAGTAATTATCATACCTGCCCAAAATATGTACAAGAAGTAAGACGCGGCGTTAAAAAAAACCAGTTACAGCCCATTTTCTCTTACGTTAGTAGCTTTTAGCTTATTATGAGGTATATATATTTTCTAGTTTAATTCAACGTGTTTAGCTTGCCCTTTATGGACGACTTACAAACTAACTTAAATTATAGAATAGAGAAATCAACCAGTCTCCCGGTCATTAATTAATCATTGTGTGGGAAAAAAACTAAGCCTCACTCTCGCCAAAGAAACATTTTTGTCCACGGCGAGAATCGAATCCAGCACACCTGGTCCATATGGTGGACGCGCTACCGAGTGAGAAGATGTTGTTTGCTCTGCCTTGTCGCGCCAGTGACGTCACGTGGGTACAGATCCATCTGGTGGTGAGTGGCGTGAACTTCATCGACCACATAGTGACGTGCACGACACAAGATGGACCACAGTGGTCTTAAGTGCTCGCCACAGGACAACGTTCGTGGGTTCAAACCCAGCCGGGGCACATGGATTTTTCTTGAGCGATATCACAACTTCCTTGAAGTAAGGCCATCGGTCTCATGTCAACTGTGGCATGTAAAAGAACTCTGGAAGTTATGGGAAAATACCTTTCCAGACAAAATTGGTATGCTCTTTCTCGCACACTCATAGAAATTATCATTTGCTGATATAATCAATCGGTCCAGAAAGTGCACTTTAAAGACTTCAAATAAATAAATAAAATAATATCTTAGTAAGAAACAAAATGTGGTCCAATGAATCGTCTTATTTAAGAAATATGGTTGGTTACTAAACTACTACCAACAAGTCCAATTATTTGACCAAATAATATTTGTAAGAAATACACTCGCTGATGTTTCGAGCAATGACCTTCATCAAACTCCTGTCAAGGTCAATTGTAATACTTCGCTCCTAACGAACTTAAAAGTAAAAAAAAAGAAAGGAAAAATATAAACATTGTAATATCTCAAAAGTAATAAACTGTCCTTTATGATAACGAACAGGCAAACAGGAAGAACATTACCTGACTTCTTGGAATTTATCTGGATTTACATTGAAGTAAATTCACGTGATTTGCAAGTCTTTATAGATATCATCAATACAAATAACAATGTTATTATCATCACCGTCTTACTACCTGTTCAGGTTGGCATTTTAGAGGTAATCTACCCACACTTGCGTGGAAGGAGAGTGGGAAACCATTTAGGGAAATCCACCCTCAATAGACCCAGCCGGGATTATAAGCCTGATCTCCCCGTCAGCAACAGGTCAGTTTAACAAGAGAGTGACGCCTTAAACCATTCGGCCATAGAAGCGTGTAATAACAATAACATTATAGTAAGACGTTGTCAGAGCTGACCGTAAATAAAAAAGTATGTATTTATAAAACTTAATTCCTATGAAAATTGTTCAGTAGTTTACTTTTTTTTTCAAACCTACAATATCCATTGATAAATACCTCTAAAACAATTTTTTATTATGCTATAAGCTCTTAGTAAATCTACTTTTTTTTTAACATTTCTTTAATGTTGTCAGAGTATTCAAACGTAAACTATGACCATCTGAAACAACATTAAGTTTATGAAAGGGAGAGTCTTTTAAAAAATACAAACATTTGTTTTAGTGGAGAATAACTTTGACCTCGTGTTACAGTACAAGAGCTAACATCACAAGATAATACACGTTCAATCCTCACTCTTACAGTACAAGAGCTGATATCACAAGATAATACATGTTCAATCCTCTCTCTTACAGTACAATAGCTAATATCACAAGATAATACATGTTCAATCCTCTTTCTTACAGTACAAGAGCTAATATCACGAGATAATACACGTTCAATCCTCTTTCTTACAGTACAATAGCTAATATCACAAGATAATACACGTTCAATCCCCACTCTTACAGTACAAGAGCTAATATCACAAGATAATACACGTTCAATCCTCACTCTAACAGTACAATAGCTAATATCACAAGATAATACATGTTCAATCCTCACTCTTACAGTACAATAGCTAATATCACAAGATAATACATGTTCAATCCTCACTCTTACAGTACAAGAGCTATTATCACAAGATAATACATGTTCAATCCTCTTTCTTACAGTACAAGAGCTAATATCACAAGATAATACATGTTCAATCCTCACTCTTACAGTACAAGAGCTAATATCACAAGATAATACATGTTCAATCCTCACTCTTACAGTACAAGAGCTAATATCACAAGATAATACATGTTCAATCCTCACTCTTACAGTACAAGAGCTAATATCACAAGATAATACATGTTCAATCCTCACTCTTACAGTACAAGAGCTAATATCACAAGATAATACATGTTCAATCCTCACTCTTACAGTACAAGAGCTAATATCACAAGATAATACATGTTCAATCCTCACTCTTACAGTACAAGAGCTAATATCACAAGATAATACATGTTCAATCCTCACTCTTACAGTACAAGAGCTAATATCACAAGATAATACATGTTCAATCCTCACTCTTACAGTACAAGAGCTAATATCACAAGATAATACATGTTCAATCCTCACTCTTACAGTACAAGAGCTAATATCACAAGATAATACATGTTCAATCCTCACTCTTACAGTACAAGAGCTAATATCACAAGATAATACATGTTCAATCCTCACTCTTACAGTACAAGAGCTAATATCACAAGATAATACATGTTCAATCCTCACTCTTACAGTACAAGAGCTAATATCACAAGATAATACATGTTCAATCCTCACTCTTACAGTACAAGAGCTAATATCACAAGATAATACATGTTCAATCCTCACTCTTACAGTACAAGAGCTAATATCACAAGATAATACATGTTCAATCCTCACTCTTACAGTACAAGAGCTAATATCACAAGATAATACATGTTCAATCCTCACTCTTACAGTACAAGAGCTAATATCACAAGATAATCACAATCTCTCATCTCTTATACTCACAACCATCTCAATATTTGAACTTAGGGTTACCCCCAGTAAAAACTGTCCTATAAAATTAAAATTTAGTGATACCGTTCAAAGAGCAGATTTTAGACACAATTAATAGTGTAGGTAAATTAATCGTTGTGCAAGCTTGTTCAACTTGAATTGAGTTGAGAAATAGTAAGCTTCTCTCTACAAAGTGCAGACATACCCTGAGGTGAAAACATGTTTACACCGGCTCAGTTGGTTACATTACGTTTCTTTCGTGTGTATAATAAAAGGTTGGTGGTGGTAAAATGGATAATTACTTTACTACATAATTAAGTTATTACAGCCATAAACTATATTTAATGTTAAAATTATGTAATCTAATCGAGTTTGTAAAAAATATTGCAACTGGTTTGTTCATGTTATGTCTGTCCGGCATTACATGCTTACCTATTTTAACATACTTTTTTATATATAAAATCTGGTTGGTTAATGTGGAAAAAAACTGATATCTCCCCCGTCAAATGAGCAAGTATTGTATTGTGTGTGTATATATATATATATATATAATGTAAAATTGAAATGTAAATTTATAACTAATACCAAAATCAAAGTCGGGAATTTTTGTATTTTTTCTAACTAGCATAGTTGATTTTATTAGTAACTAGCTGAATGCCCGTCCTTCGCACGGGATATTGTGTTATTATTTACTTTTGGATGAAAATTAATTTTTGTTTGAAGCTTAATGGAATTTTTCTTAGCGCCAACCAAGAAACACCTCGAGGGGGTGACCATGTGTCGTTTCTCATGGGGAGTTTTATTTTAGGCAAGCCCCCTTGTCTACTGGCTGGGGCGTTATCAGCTGAGCACGGCTGGACAGCTCCCCTCCCCTCCCACCAACCCGGGCCGGGCCTTCTCACTCACACAAACACTACAAACACCACAAAATTCAGCAAAATATAAACCACAGAATTCTACCTTTTCTTGAAATTGCATATTAAAACGTAATTATATATTTTAATTAATTGTTTGTATTCACTTTTTTCCACTCCTTAGAAGCATCAATTAGGTTAAAAATAATTGCTATATTTTTTCGAAGGCATTATTAGAAAACACTTATCGGATTACTACCCTCTAAGCGCTTAAAAAGAGTTTGTGAAGCAATATTTTTGATTAGGGTTGTTGCCCCTATTTCACCCCCTTAATCACAAAATATTGGAATGAAACATATTTATTTTTCCTAATTAGCTTATAAGGAACACCTGTGCCAAATTTCTCGCCTCTAGCTTCTGGGAAGTGTGAGAATTAGTGATGAGTGAGTGAGTGAGTGAGTGAGTGAGTCGGTCAGGGCTTTCGCTTTTATATATTGTATCAGACATTGCATACAATTCAGAATTTGTTTTATATAATTTCATTGAATGTGATAATTAAAGATTTATGGTGTTTTGTTTCTGTAGATACAAATATATATTTTTAGGGATTAATTTCAGTGTAAACAATTAAAAACTTTTGTTGGTTTAATTTTAGTGGATACAATTCAGGAGGTTTTTTTTAAAAATATAAATTCAGTGGATACAATTAAGTACTTTTGCAGATATAATTCCAATGGAAAATATTTAATATTTATGTGGAGTATTCATTGAGAAGATCAGGTGGACAAACAGGGTAACAAATGAACAAGTCCTATGAAGAGTGGGTGAGAAGATCAGGTGGACAAACAAGGGTAACAAATGAACAAGTCCTATGAAGAGTGGGTCTATTTTGGATGTTGATTCTTTGATACAAAGCAAACTGGATCGGACACATCCTGAGGAGGAACTGTCTTCTGCCCGACGTCATAGAAGGAAAGATTGAGGGAAAGAGGAGCTTAGGAAGGAGGATTCAAATATTAAATGAATTTAAGTAAAGAGGAAGAAAATACTGAGAGCTGAATGAGGAGGCAAAGAACAGGGAGCATTGGCGGTCTAATTTCACTGACAAAATAAATGGATTTGTCGTAAGACATAAATAATAAATAGTAATAATAATAATAATAAATAATTCCAATGGAAACAATTAATGTTTTTTTTGTGGATTTAAATTCATTGGATACAATTCAGGATTTTTGTGGTTAAAATCTCAGTGGGTACAATTCAGTCCCCTCACCGTGCTTAGGGTCATTTATCCCAGGTTTGTGAGCTGCTATCATCCGTAGCCGATGATAATGTTCAACATTGATGTTTGTATCGCCAACATGTCCTGTGCAGTTAAAACTAGCTCAAGGAGCAGCACACCAGCCCCGAAACAACGCTAAATGTATTTCTGATCGCTCTGAGTATCCGACAACACACGTCTATCACAGAATCTGCTTTCAACCAGGACTGAATAATGGACCCTGCACAAGAGACTAATCCTAAATAGCTCAGTGGTAGAGCAATGGTGTTCAAGTCTAGACTTTCTGGCTTCGACTCCCGTGCATATTTTAAAATTATTTTGAATACTTTTTTAAAATGTGCGAATAATTGTTTATATCAATTGAAAATTAATTTTATATTATACAAATGGAACCCTTTATACTCTACACAAAATCTTTAGTAAATTATGATTAGTGGAAAATATAAAGCTATTATTTCACCTGTAAACAAACTTATGTTCTCAAGAAACCTGCATTAGTAGCACTCAACAATCGTATAATAAAATGTATACCACGGTTATATAATTATATTGTATTATCACAAGAAACAAAATATTGGTATCAAACATTGATAGAATTTTCTCGCACGGTTTTATAGAACAGGGAAGCACAATAAACTAGGCCTATTTATTAAAATTTAATTTTAAATCAATTCGAATTTTCTTTATTCATATTTTATTGATTTATCTTTAAAACTTTGTAATGCATATCTTCCTCTCTTTTTTTAAAAGCAGAGTAAATGGACCTTTTTTTTATATCAATCGAATATTTATAAATTCACCCATTTTGATTCATCATTACCATTTTCCCACTAGGACAGGACTTCCAAAATAATTGCGTTTTCACATATCCTTATAGAGGTAGATCATAATGTCTAGAAACGCCAACAAACAAATGACCTGATCAAACAAATACATCAAACTAAAAAATAGGTAAACGTCACGAAGCTTCAAGACTAGGCATGATTCAAAAAAATAGTAATAACAAATTAACGACCAAAGCTTTTTTTTAACACTTTGCAATAATTATCTTTTTAGAAAGCAGTGAAAGTTATTTTACCAAAATGACTAAATTATGATATTTTGATTTTAAGACTTAACTCTTTTGAGTTTTGAAGACTATTTCCTTGCGAATGGCAATATTCAGTCAGTTTATATATATATATATATATATATATATATATA
>CABFWB010008132.1:0-10559 GCA_902151455.1 Timema bartmani
GTACATTATTCCGTTCAGAAATCTTACGAGTTTATAGAAAGAGAGAGAAAGTCTGTCCGGTGCGCCGTACCATTTATTTTTTCAATTAAATCTGTTTAAGTCTCATTAAAAATTATATCCTCAATCAAATTCTCTAGATTTAGATAGCCGGTACTGACATAGAATGCTTGAGTGAAAACATTTTCTTCCATTTATTTACTTACAGGAGGGCCAAATAATAATTTAAAAAAAATTGCGAA
This sequence comes from Timema bartmani, assembly GCA_902151455.1. NCBI lineage: Eukaryota > Metazoa > Arthropoda > Insecta > Phasmatodea > Timematidae > Timema > Timema bartmani. Next base: position 240 of record CABFWB010008132.1, read on the forward strand.
TCAAAGACTTTTATTTATTAGTTTTTCTTTAAAATTCATTAAAAAATATCATAAATACATAATAGACTAACATGTATAAGGTTAGATGCATAAAGAATGCAAAACAATAATGGATATTTAAATGATTGGAAATGAGATGAGTGAAAGTGTGAATGAGCTTACAACATTTCTTTATAATCTGGGTAAAACTGTGGGCATGATTTACCAAGTTTAGTAATGTTGATATTGGCATGGTTTTATAAAAAATACTGTTTTGTTGTGTTTAAAGCAAGCATGCTTCCCAAAGTAACACATTTAAATTATTTATCCCGTGCGCTGGATTGAAAACACTGGCTCGCGGGCTGAAGTTTATCCATCCCAGACCTAGACTCTAGAGGATCTCTTTGCAAAATGAAAATTTGATTGATCAGGTGAATCAGCAACAAAACTTAAACACTTTATCCAAAAAGAAAAAAATATAGCTAAAGAATATTTCTTCATCTTTGAACAAGGATTGAATTATTTTTTAACTTTAAATAAAAAATTTATAGAAAATGTCAATGGTTAGATCATTCGACTTGAAAAAACTATCAAACTGAACAAAAAAAACACACAAACCTTTCTCCATTAACGGCTCTTAGAGTGGATATGAAAGCCAACCCTATTTTCTTTGATACATTTTTGTCGTTGTTGTAATAAGTTTGTTTGTTCATTCACGATGTTTGTTTTCATGCGTCCTTGTTCTTTAGAAGGAGATAAAAAAAATGGCATTGCAGGTTGTCTCAACCGGGAGAACGAAGTAGAAAATAAACATCAAGTGAACGCCGTGAGGGAAGTTTAAGGACCATGAAATGGAAATCATCCTGGCTTCAAAGTTAAGGGTGTATTTTTTTTAAGGGAGATAGATGGCAGCGGGAGCATGGGAACGAATTCATACTGTTCACTTCTGGATTTTTTTTTATGTGTCTAGGGGGGCACCCAATTACATAACATGCTACGTTTAGAAGTGAAATTGTATTATACATTAGATAAGTGAAAACAGGTCAGAATCAATATTTATTTTACAAACAAACCCTACATCAATATGCCATCTTATTTTGAATTGCTATAAAAACTATGGAAATCACCATATATCCTATATACACTACATTTATCTTGAAAGGTAGCAAGCTTTCCTTATCAAGTGTTAATATTGTATATATTATAACAAAGAATCCTAGTGTTATCGGACTGTACCTCTAAGTGTAAATTGAGTATACATTCTTGATAGCAAAATGTCAGTTTCCAGATAAATTTTGCGGCTGATCTTATGCATTTATTACATTACTTTTACAAAAATATAAGTGTAAATATGTATTATGGTTTTTTAATAGCTATAATATGGCTGCCCGTATAGTAGGGTAGATGGTTAGAATGGTTGATTATAATTCTAGGAATCTGGTTCCATTCCTGGTGGTGTTAACATATTCATTATATATATATATATATATGTATATATTTCCTATTTGTAAACGGATTCGTCCTCCTATTCAATTAGTATTTTTCTGGAGGTTAATACTGGAGGTGTAGTACTAGGATCTTGTCACATGCTAAGTTAGTTTGTAATTAGTATGCTGATTTAATCTGTCTCTTTAAAATTATTGCCTCAAAAACCTATTAAAAATATTAAAAATGCTATCAAAGGCATAAGTATAACTGATAATATTTAATTGAATTGGAAACAGCCCTGTAATTAATTTAGTTCCACTTACTTTTTATTAGCGCACAGTGGACCTGAAGTAGGAGGCAGCCAATAAGAAGAAGCCACGTGGCTCTCGTCATGACGTCATTTCTGATAGCTCTTATCACGTGTTAGCATCGTGAGAGCAATAAAAAATTGATTCTGAAACATATTTCAAACATTAAAATAAAGGTTTCACACCATTCGTGCGAATGAGGGGGGAAAAATTAGTCAATGTGTTTTAGGATTTTGAACCCCTCCCCCTTCTCTCCAAAGCTAAGGAAATTTAAACTAATTCTACATTTAATAGAATTTAAACTAACCTTTTCAATACAGTAAATGCAATATAGAGAGATTTCTAAAATTTAGTTATAAAATATGAACATAAAATATGAATAATTTATATTCAAGCTACATTCAACAAAAATAGTCCTATTGAGTTATACAGTCGCTCAAGACATTTTGTTTGAGCTGCACAAATGGCATCGAATTGTTAATTTAAGAACTGCAATATAACGTTTTACACAACATCTTTAAACATGTGACCAAGCGTTCCTCCCATCAAGAAATTGAATTATAGATACGTTATTGTTTGTTACTTAGGGCTGACTGAAATTATTTATTTAGGACTTGTACCACGTTAGTTTGTCTGTTTATAAAATTTAAGAAAATCCAGACAGATTAAATCTATCTTTAGACACAGGGATTGAAAATTAAGTGTGAGATTAAGTTAATTTTTGTTAGTAGAACTTAGAACTATGTTTACCGCTAAGTAAATTTACATTATCTAGATTAAAAATGAGACAGAATATATGTGTGTGTCGAACATTATATTAATTAATAAAAGTTACCTCTTTCATTTGGGCTAAGCGAGCCTTTAACCTTTTTTCCGGATAAAATATTTTATTTTTTAATAAGAACAAAGTACTGTAGAGAATAGTTATTGGAATAATTAGATTCTAAACAGAGATTTGTATGGCCATTCCTAATTTAATATGGTGCCAATGTTATGCATGTTTTATACCAAAATACGACTATAAAGTAGGATTCTGGTAAGAAATAAGGCCTAAGGCAGCAAACACACAAAAAATACAAATATGAGAAAATGTGTACAATATATTTTGCAAAGTTTATTGTTGAAGCATATTTTGCCGTGCTTGTTATCGAAAACATGGTAGGAATAAAAGATGTGACCATGTCAGTGAAGCATAAATGTTTGTATGAGAGACCTGTCGTTAACAGATGATTGTCCCCATGGAATACGCTTTTTGCCAAGATGTAACGACGTTGTTTGTTTGTATCAACTGACAAACACACCAGGGATGATATACAAATTGGCTCTGGTGGTAGAACTATGGTAGGATTCTGGTAGAAATAACTTTATCTCACAGTTACGAAAGATATAAAAACTACATTCATATATTCATAAGTCTAGTCATGTGATTCCCGGCTTTCACTTTTCATAAATAGTATCAATACCTTTAAAATTATACTAATTATATTGTAAAAATTGTATCGCTTTTGGTCACAAATAAGTTTGAATTTCCTAAACTATTCTTCACACAAATATTACCCTAAAAGGTAGGAAGCTTACCTTGATAGGTTAGACTATAGGGTAGGTCATATAATATAGACCATTATATAATCAGTCAAATACATATTTCCACTCTTCAAAGTAAATGAAGCTATGGACCATTTAATGTTATTTGTACTTTTATGTCTATCTCCAGGATTATTAATTTAGTAGTTTTTTTAAATTTAGCACCAAGTCTTACTACCCGTTTGGGTTATACGCTTAATTAATAATTACACTAATGGGTTAGGAATTGGTAATGTTGAACTTAGAGAAAGTTAACCCTCATTTACGTGGAAGAAGAGTGGAAATTCATTTAGGAAAAACAGCCCCCAGTTCACCCGGCCGAGATTCGAAACTTGATCTCCCCGTCCTTTGTAGTCTAGCTCAACACGAAATTAGCACGTTAGCTAACTACGCCACCGAGGTGGGTAAATAATTAATTAGTTCAGGGGATAAAGATGAGTAAGGTAGAGTTTTTACTGCTCGTCAACCTGAGTGGAATAAAAACCCTTAAAATAAATATTACAAGTTATTAATAATTTATTTGAGTTTTAATAAGCTGCTCATTAAAATATTTGGATGTATTAGATATTAGATGTTTCATGAATTATGCATATTTGGATTGTGGCAGCAACGGTTGCATAAAACTGCGCCGAAATAGATTCTAAATTTTGATTAGGAAAGGTTCTGTAAAATGAGGTCTCACGTGAATTTATAGTAAAGAATGTTTTAGTCAAAGGCTGTCAACTATCCATTTAGATTTTGATATTTAGTTTCAGACAAATTTATATTTTTCACCTTCAAATCACAATGAGAACTTTAAAACAACCTCTTTAAAAACTCTCTCTGCCTAAATCTAATATAAGAGTTTAATGAAAGTAGAAAAATTGATTTAGTTTTATATCAAATTAGATAAATGTAAAAAGTAATATTTTATTTACAGATATAAAATCATTCAAAAATCAGGGTTTAAATTTTGGATGAGCCACTGAGTGCACAGAAGAAAAGCTACAAATTCACTAGTAAAATCGGGATTATTTTGAAAGCTAGCATTTTGCTAACATTCTAGATCCCTAAACTTTAAAATGAGTGGTCGTTTGTAAAAATCAGTTCTGCTGTTATCTCGTAATATCAGATCTCGGAAATGGATTTACCAGGATTTAAATACATACATATATATATATATATATACATATATACGTACAAACATAAATAATATAAATATATATTATTATTTATAACATATAAATAAATATATAGAAAGATAAAAAATACTATATATATATATATATATTGCCATGTTTGAAAATTAAAATTATCTTTTTGTGTCTGTACGAAAATGATGGGCTAAAATTTCAACTCTGAACAAATTCCTTGTTAACTTTACTTTTAGATTATATCTCTTAGATATAATTTATAAAAAATTAAGGGACTCCTCTAAAATATAGAAACCCACAAAAAGTAATGTGTTGTAGGCCTTGGTTACATTATTTTTGTAGTTAGCTTTTGTTACATGGCAGGGCATTTCGGTTTCAGAGACGTTCAAACCTTTAAAGAATTAAAATCGGATGCATTTAGCATTTATAAATTAATATCAAACTTTAATTTCAAATATCTAAGAGATAATGGCTTTTTCCGGTGTCATATTTTAAATAAATGTTTGTTTTAAATTAAGCTAAAAGGGTTAAAATCTATTAAATAGGTATATAAAGTTGGGCAAAAATATTGAAAATATATATTTTCTAACAATATATATGCTTACACACAATAATAGTTAAAGGATATAATTGATACGTATTTTACTATTGATTTAGCAAATATAAAATAATAATATAGCTATTAATAAAGACAGTAGTTTCCAAAATTTATAAATAATAAATGGTACGAATAATCGCACCAACTTTCTCATAATCTGTGTTATTGCTTAGAATAAAATTTTCTTAAATAGGTTTTCAGTAAACTGCCCTTGAATAAGTTTTACTCGTAAAAAATAAAATCTTTTATTAATCACAATAAAAACTCTTTTTATTGTAGAGCCAAACCAAATTTTCAAATATTTTCAACAAATTTAAATTTTCCAAAATAAGTTATCTGTATATCATCTCAAAATTATGTGTAATTTGTAGAATCAAAAACATATTATTACTTATCATGAAAAGCTATTCCTAGCTCACCATTTAAGATTCAATTTTTAAGGCCAATTTTAAAAATTTAAATATTTTCTATAATTTGTCCCAAGTAAACCAACTACCCTTAAATTAATTTATTTTAGACAACTAAAACACTTCCATTATCATATAAAATAGTCTCAATATGTATTTTGAATAAGATCGGTATGAATAATTTAAAAAATATTTAAAGTTTACATAAATCAGTCTTCAGTAAAATAATATTCCATAAACAAAATATACAGTGTTATTTGGTAGATCAACCGCAATTTAGATACCCATTTTAATTAAATTCTTATTTCAAAACCCAATATTCAATGTTATAATATGTCTAGCCAAGTACTAGTAGATCCATTTGTAGCCAAATTGTCAGAGCCACTTTCAAAATATTTCAAATTTTAAAGAAATTGTTCTTTTGTAAACTACCCTTAAATGCTCTTTTAGTCAATAAACAATTACATTATGCAATTTTACATGCTGAACAGGCCCAATATAGCTAATTAAAATCTAATAATAATAAAAAATAAAGTTTAAAAAAAAATGGCTATCAGTTAACCATCTTAAAATTAATTTTACCCCCTTCCCCCAGAAAAAAAACTGTTATTTATATTGTCTGACACTCCAAAATTAATCATTTGGAACCAAATTGTTGGAGTCTTTTCCTAGCTATATCAAGTTTTGGAAAAATCAGTCATCTGTACACTACCCATAAATGAGTTTTTACTTCCAAAACGTGTGTAGAGCACTCTTTGTCATGTTAAACACGCCCAAGATACCTGTTTGGAACCAAATAATTTGAATCACTAGTCAAATATTTATAGCTTTTGAAAAATCAGTCATCTGCAAACTACCCATAAATGAGTTTTACCCCAAAATCTAGTATTCAGTGTTTTTTATTATGTAAAATACTCCAAATAAATTCATTTGGAACAATTTTTTAAAGCCATTTGTAAAATATTTAAAGTTTTTGAAAAACCAGTCAGCCATAAAATAACCATTAATGATTTTTATAACCCCAAAAACAAGTAAATAATATTATTTAATATGTCAAAAACTAACAAGATACCCACTTGGAACCAAATCATTGGAGCCATTTGTAAAATATTTCAAGTTTTTGATAAATAAATCATCGAAAAACTACCCATAAATGAGTTTTTACTCCAAAAACGATTATATATTCTTATTTTTAATACCATACTCTATCTAGATATGAATTTTGAACAAAATCGTTGGAGCCATTTTCAAAAAATTTGGAATTAAAAATAATTACTCATAACTAAAATACCATTTATTGAGAGTATAGGGTTAAAACTTTTTTTAAGGTGTAGTCCTATAAAATCAAATTTCAAGTTTGAAGAAAATCCATCAAACTGTTTTGGATCCATGGCAAGGGACAGACAGACTGACAGATATACATACATTCATGGGGATGGACAGAATGGTGTAATCTACATTTTTGGGAACGTGCTCACATATAACCTTAAGTATCATCATCATCATCTCTAGATCGATTCTTTTCACGCTTACAATACTTTCTCTTGATATACTAAAAAACTGAGGTATTATATCTCAGGTCTATAATGTATTGAAATACATTAATGTACAATTCTATATAATCACCTTAAAATTATTTAAGCTAGGCTTCATACTAAATAATAGTATTTAATTTAGAAAACATATTTAGCTTTGAATATATCATATTTGTCACTCTTTTGATAAGGTTGTCCAATTATACAGTATAAAAGGTTTAAAATTCAACGAAACACACACTGATATTAATTTGGTTGAGAAAGAGAATTAATTATTTTAATGTGTGCGTAAGTAGACATATTTGGTGAGATCCTATCTGCTGCTGAAGATCCGGTGAAGCAGTAACCCAAGTAGGCCTACCTGGGGTTGTGATGGGATGATCTTGGTTGAATATGGTCAAACACACAGTTACAGAAGTTAGGCTGAGTACGGGGTTATTTCATTTAACGAAAGAGAGTGCAAAAGAGACACAAGTTGAGCCGCGGTGGTGACGCACGTCCACCTTTGAGAAAAACACTGTGCTAAATAAAGAGAAAACGTGCGCAAAAACACAAGAGGGCAAACTGTACCACCCTACAAAAACAAATTAATGAATAAAGAGCGGTAGACAGAAAAATGTGATAATTATATAAAATAATAATGAATTAATATAAGAAATATTTAATTAAGTAAACAAAAATGAAATTTATATTAAGATAATAAAATATTAAAAGAAATAAAGATTGATCACATACAAATATGTCTAAGAAAGAATTACGCTATAAAACGTACATCTAAAGACAATTAAATTATATTATGTCATTTTATTAGTACTCTACTTCCATTATTAAGGGGTATTCTCTCATTTGTAAATTATTTCGTAGGTTACAATATTCCCCTTATAAACAATAATAGTTAAAATACAATAGTTTTCAGAAAGGCTAGCTATCGTTACAAGAGGGGCTGATATTCAGTTTCCATCCACCTATATCATACTGTAATATTGCCTCCATTGTTTGAGTTGCTGACGTCACGAGTGTAACAAGCTGTGACGTTTCTCTATCTCTCTCTTTATTTTCGTATTGTGTTTATTAGTTTGTCTCTACCCATTTTCCATCCTTTTTCACGTTCTGTCCCATTATTAGGAAAAGAGCCCAACTCAGAAACTTTCCTCATCCCTTGACATTTTCTTCCATTTAAAATCTATACTTTGAGTTCTTCACGACACAGATTTGCATTTTGATTTCAATTCAATTGTGATGAGAGCTATGTATATTTTTTCTATTATTTTATAAGTAAAGTATTACTGATCAATAATCGAAAAATTTCACCCTTTTTTCGATCGGGAGTGTTTTTGTTAAGGCTGTCTCCAGTAGTCTCATAAAGTAAGGATATAAAAAACGTATTCTACTAATCAAAGCCCTATTTTATTAGGGAATTCTGAACAGGTAGTAAGACGTGGTGATAAAAAAATTATTAAAGATTTCTTCTTTTCGGAAGTAAATTTATTTTTGGAGGAATAACATTGGAATGTCTCTTGAATATGTTAAATAATGTAGGAATCTCTCTTAGTAGATAGGTAGTAGATCTAACCTCAATGTCCATGGATTAGTTCCACATTCAAACGATGAAATGAATTAGATTTTGAATCAATACATACACAGTAAATAAATATTAATTTTTGATTTATGTTCTTTAATACAGAGATATATTATTTGATTAAGTACAGTTGATGCAATTTATTTACATATTAATTTAAATGAAACATTAATTTAAGACTTTTTTTTAAAAAAAAGTGCACTAGTATAAATAATACTTTTTATAGAACTATGTTGAAATATTTCCCACTAATCTTTAATATAACATTAATGAAACAAAACCTTTAATTAAAAATCTTGATTCTTGGTATATTATTTTGAATTAACCATTTTGTTTAAATTTAGTGACTTTTTATCATAAGTAGTATTTCACGCAATTATGCGTAGCTCGCATTGGTGGGTACGTAGACTAAATAGTCAAGATCGTTTAATTGAGTTTGCCTGAAACGGCATTGTTAAAATTCTGGGTGTATTGAGTATGTTTTATCTATATACATTCCCAATATTCTCTTCATGTAAATTCTGATATTTCGTAAGAATTATTCTTTCTTTATCCCTAGTATATTAGTGTAATTGAAATAAGATAGCTCAGATAGGATCAAAAGCAGCACACAAATCTTACATATAATTTAATAAGACCGTTTCCGGTAATAGAAATTACGAAGAAATGACTGAACAGATTTTGACAATCAATCACTCATTTTAGCGGTTAGGAGTCCAGGATGTTGAGAAAAATATTAGTTTTCCACGAAAAACCGATTTTCACAGAGAATTTTCAGTTTATTGTTGTTTGTTTAGTCACCATGGAAACCGTTATTTACTGCATTGCTGTAAATCTCTAAGTAAAATTATCTTTGGCTGAAAAATAATAACTCGATACTTATTTGTTTATCCGAACACATAACAATTCTCTCTTTGGATGCTGGTCATAGCACATCTATTGAGATTTCTAAACTGGAGTAACATTTATTTTTCATTGGAATGTTGTTAGCGTTAATTAGCATCTAAATCAATAAAACATTGACCAAAATTTGAAAATTACAAGATTAAATTGTTAAGTTTGTGAACATATTGTCTACGTTTTGTTTCACGCATGATAAAATTATGTTTAAATATGATAGATTATGTATTATAAACTCAATTACGATAAAATGATGTTTAAATATATTTAGGTATAAATTATAAGCTCAAAAATGATAAAATGAATTTGAATAATGTTCAAAAATTACAAATACAATAAGTTCAGTTATGTTTCCATGTTTATATTTAATTTCGAGGGAATGATATTTCAAAGTATCGTGATTTTTGAGCACCACATCCATATTTTTGCATTCTCTCTTTCTATCAGATCATCTCTTTTTATAAAAGCAACAGTTTCTGATAAATTTGCAAATATATTAATACAATTTTGTGAGCTTTAGTTGTAAATATATACTACTTAAGTGTTAACGCAATGATTCTCCAATGCCATAGAGTAATTAAATATAAGTAAGTATCTAAAAAAGTATGTTATTTTTCCTTAAAGTTCTTAGGAGAAATGTTTGCACAGCAATGATCTATCTCCATTTTAGACTCAATAGTCAATATTTACATTTTTTTATTGGTCAAAATGTATAAATGAATAATTAAATATCAATGCGATGACTTGAAGATCTGCAACACCTTATAAAATGTTAAAATTTTAACCAGAAATCGAAATTTTAATACGAAGTGTTGACCCTTGTGGAAGACATTAAACTGTTTGAAATGCTCTTAGGTGGACAAAGATGC
>CABFWB010008133.1:0-13607 GCA_902151455.1 Timema bartmani
CACATTCACAATAATGGCAATAATAGGAACTTAACCGTCAACTTGTACAATACATACAGCAGTGGTTCTCAACATTTTTTGTTTGTGACACACTTTGGAATAAAAGTATTTTTGGCGCGTTGCGGCGGTACACTTGAAAGGATTAAAAAATAAAAAATTTATTAGTAGAATTTAATGAGAATATTCCAAATATTTTATCATAATTATTTTTTACATTCTTAAATTAACAATAAAATAATAAACAGTGAAAATTATAGTTCAAAATATAGTTATTAATTCACTTTTATTTTAACTCGAGACTCAAGCTTGTTTTTTTAAGTTATTTTGCTAATATTAGGGCACATAAAGGATAAGTTAACTTTAATTAATGTTTTAGTTCACTAATTTCCCCCCCTTTTTGCATTTGATGTTCACAAGAATTGGGAATCTTAATTTCCAAAAATATAATGTTTACACATTGATCAAAATTTGGCGTCACACATTTGAAGGCTTCCCGCTACACCAGTGGCAGAGGCACATATGCTAAGAAAAACTGATCTGCAGCCTTAAAAATATAAAACAAATAAATAGTTTTATTACTGTTGTAATTTGTTACTTGTTGTAATTTTGGTGTGGATCCCTCCTTAAAATTCTGAAATGCATACGTACCATATTACTCTCTTATACTATGGTGAGTATACGCCTTAAAAATGTTAAAACTACGTAAAAATCGAACCTTCCAATTAGTCTTAAAAAACTCTTGCTCAGAAATAAAATTAAAACGTAATAGTGGTAAAGTAATAATAAAAATATATGCAAACGAAAGCACAAAATGGTTCAACAAAATAAAAAATAAAAATAATAAGGTGAGGATTTGAGTGAAAGATAAATACGCTACAATTGGTGTTCATTGATGCGAGTTTTGCAATTATCCGCAGCTCTTTCATCTAGTTGTTAAATATACTTAGGGAACAGGAATTTAGAGAAGTAAGGAAGAGGTTTATCGCGTACAGTCTTGGGAAAATAATCATCGAGCAAAAAATGGGTGAGGGGGTTAAACGTACGTAAATGGCTTAAACCAAACAAACTCCATCTTCTAGATGAAAAAAAATCTAGGCTATCCAAGGCTAGTGATATATTTTTATTATGACTAAAATTAAAACTATAAAAACAAATAAATTAAGAGAGAGAGAGATATTGTTGATTTAATATTTTTTTCTATTTTGGATATTTAATGGGAACTTTCTGACGTGATAAATTCTATTAACTAAGCTCCGATTTTTTTATAACCCCACTTTCAACCACCAACATTGATTTATTTAAGTCACTAAAATTCGCCACTCAATAAATTATGAATAGCTTGATTTACAAATTATAAAGTTAATCTAAATAGTTATCAGAAGCTTCAAATATTACTTCCTCATGGATTGTTGTTTAGTTTAACTTAAGGGGGCCACCTCAGTAAGCGAGAAATTGTCGTGCAGACGTTCAGCTCTAAAGGAATATTTAATTCTACGATGCGCTTTTTCAAAATATGGCTCACTCCAAAATGAAGTAGAAAGATTCCAACAGGGCTTTTTTCCCCTAACAAGCCTGTAGTTTGAGTTTTATTAAAATAAGAAAATGTGCGAAAAGATGAAATTAGCTCATTTTCAACGAATTATTAAGCAGATTTGTGGAGCTATGAGACTAAGGTGAATGAAACAGGGCTCTAGAATTAGCCTTCCTATAGAAAATTACAGTAATTCTTTTATAAGCTCACAGCATACAATTTTAAGATATTTGAAAAATAGCAACAGGCTTTTCTCTTTACCTTTAGGTAAGAAGTTTGGTATTTTTCTTTCCCCTATTATTTATTGACATAACAAATCATTGTTGTAGGTGGAGGACTAATGGAAGTATAAGCTTAAACAAACTAAGAATTAGTTCCAGAAAACGAAACAGACCATTGTATTTTTTCAAGCCGTAAGGCCTGTCATCGATTAATACTTTCTCGCTGATTGAGGTGGCTGCCTTAACTGTGGAACAAACGCATCATCCAGTCCCCCGGCCCATTATTTCATCACTTTCAAAAGGGAAGGCCCAGTTTCGCCATGAATAAGTTTTCCGGCCATGCCGGGAATAAAATTCGTGACCCCTGGCCACAGACAAGGTATACACCAAATACTCTTTACGGAGCTTTCACTGCGCTCCATGAGCCAGGTTGAGTCCTTGGACACTGGGGAGTGCTAGTTGCAGTCCTCAGTGATAACTTCACGCAAACATGGATACAATACTTCTTCATTTCTACCGTCATCCCTATCCCATTAGTGTGAATATGAAATGGGCTGGATGGGTGGTATATTGGTTTGTGATTCTCGCTTGATAGCTTTTTATTTATTTTTTATATTCAGGACATTGTCTACCTGTGACGTAACGACAGGTCAAGATGGGATATCTCATGTTAATGAATTTACGTTCTATTCATCGGGTTATAAAGATATGACGTTGAAACAAAACCATAAATTCTTAATTTAAAAATTGTTTTACAGTGTCACAACTTTTTTTTAAATCTTGAAGTAGTTTTTTTGTTAACTTATTTTTTATTAATCCTCTACAACCTAGGCTATTTGTTTTAGCCACGAAAATGGCACGTAGGAATCTTCCTGCCAGAACGTAGATTAAAAAATTCTGTAGAAGCATAAATGTATATCAAGAATAGGTATCAAGGAAAAGGTAATTTTAAAAAACAAGTCAATTTTTCCAAGACGCAAATAATATAGTGAGTGTGTAAAATCTTCGGAGGAAGAGGGGAAGGTTTATCAACAGATAAACAAGAAGGCCCACAAGGTGAACTGCTAAATTTTTCCCTCTCTTTCTATATCGTACATTAGTGTCTAAGTGTGATAGTGCTTAGGTGCGTCAAGTTAAGATGCAGCCCGCTTCACAAAATAGCTTTGAAATCTCTAAGTAGGCAACGCACTAGTGCAATTAATGAAAAACAATGATTTAAAGCTATGTGACCCCAAATAGCAACATGAAGAAGATGGATTTTTACCAAGTCCCTACAAAAGTACGCGCGCTTGGAGAGAGTACGAGGGAGCAAAATGCGGACAAACCGACCGGTGCGCGGCTTACAGAGCCGTAGTTCCGACGTGCTAACAGCTCACCTAGACACGCGTCAGTGGTCTCGTGACACCAGTCCACGCGGAACGAGATAACCTCCGTGTGAGACTTGTGACGTATGTATCGGGAATAAAAATGATAGCGTTATTTGACGCGGTACGTACCTCAAGCGCAAGGTGATTAATGATTGGTTGGTGGTACAGAGAGGTAGAGAGGTGGGAGAGGGGTGTGGGGAGGAAGAGGGCGCGCGGCTCCGTGGTGCGGTGAGGCAGACAATTTGCTGAATAAGAGGAACTTCACGTCAACCACCTTTCAAGTGTTATGTGCAAGAAGTGATCCACTACTGAATGACATGTTAGTCGAGTTAACTGAAAAGTTTTCAAACGTCTGCTATGTGGGATAGCGCTAAGATACGAAATAACTTATCATTGTAACGTTGCGATACTATTAGATTTAAAAAATATTTTATATGAAATAAAACCAATAGTTTCTGTCTGAGCTATAAGCAAACATATATTATATATTTAAGAATCAAATAGCCAAAGCTATTATGATTGTTCTAGTGAGGATTTACTCGCATCTAAATATCATACTCTAAAATTGAAAAATGACATCTGGACACGGGAATCGAACACGGGACCTTTGGCTTGCTACGTCAATGATCTAATCACTGAGGTATCAAGGAATCATCCCATACTCAGGGTCATTAATAATAATAATAATAATAATAATATTTAGCACCGCGTCTTACTACCCGTTCGGGTAATACGCTTAAGTACTAATTATTCTAATGGATTAGGAATTGGAGGGTTGAAATTAGAGGAAGAGAACCCGCATTCGCGTGGAGGGAGAGTGGAAAACCATTTAGGAAAAACCACCCCCAGTTCACCCGACCGAGATTCGAACCTCGATCTCCCCGTCCTCGGCGGTCGAGCTAAACACGACTAGCACGTTAGCCAACTACGCCACCGAGGCGGGTCTCAGGGTCATTCTTTACTCATATTTTAAGGCAGAGTCTATGATGGACGTGCGGAAATTGTCGGCTACAAATGTGCGATTTATTAAGAAGGTGTATGACTAAATGTATAGATGTTGTTGAAGCGAAGAAAGTATGCAAAGATAAGGAAGTGTGGGGGAACTTAGTGAGAATGGATTAAGTAAGGAGTTTTTTTTTAGTTATATGCACAGTTTCTTGCCTACTACGTAAGGGAAAGGCGTGATTATCTGTGTGTGTATGAATGTACAATATGTTGTGATATAATTTTAAATATATACTTTTAAACAAAGTCTTCACAAGTGGGCACATAGACCAAGGCGTTGGTCCCATCCTTTTTGGTTTGATGGTAGCTAGAGGGTCGAGGATCAAAACCCAGCCCGGTATTCTGAGAGGGTTTTCCACTCCATACATGTGAATGCGGGTACATTTCTTCTAATTTCCACCTTCCTCATCTTTATCCTACTATCGTAATTAAAAGGCCTACAGTCAGAACAGGGTAGTGAGATTCAATGGGGGAAAAAACACCTTCAAGGGGAAGTAAAATGTGGTGTTATTTCTTTGAAGATATTTTATAATAATTATATTTTTATCTAAGTAAAAACTTATTTTATTAGTGTTCAATTTATTTTGTTTGAATAATTTATTCGAAGCTTCTTTATTGCCAATGTTTTTACCTTCATTCAGTGCAGGGGCACACTAGAGGGGGGTGTAGGTAGGCGATCCCCCCTTTATACTTTCAAGATCGCAAAGGATTTTGTTAAAAGTTTAAAACATACTAATTTAAACTGTGAAGATGTGTCGAAAACACAAACTGGATCTTAAAACCATGCCTACAATGTTATATTCAAGAAACTTTTTTTTGTTCACCTTAAAACACATTAAAGGTGCCCCTAAAGTTCCCAATCGGAAAAAGTACAAATAAAAAAAAAATCTTCAATATATTATACGTCCACCCCTTTCTCCACAAAGTAAATTATTCCGAGTGCGCCACTGCTTTCAGTCAACGGCTACTACGATACTCTTTCTTTTGATATTTACTCTTCACATAATTTTTTTTTTTCCTCCTCTCCTCTTCCTAACCCTTATCTGAAGTTTTCGTGCACGTCATATCCACCCCCACCCGCCTCCCTCCGTCTTAATTACCATAGCTGTTTACGGGCTTGTGTATCTTATCTCTTGGCGCTGCGCTGCTACTAGCTACTTGCTCTTCTCTATTAATCGTGTGGCTTTTTAACTCACTTAGCGATGCAAATTCCTCTCTCGTCTTCTCCCGGCAAGTGGGTCTGTAATGACGGTATTGAGTGCCGCAGGACTGGTTTTACTCGCAGTCCTATAAAAGTACACTACCCCACCCATTCGCCCACAAATCGATCCGTATTACATTGTAAAAAATGACACTTATTTGGAAGAGTCAATATGATTTTATAATCGCGACGAGATCGCGAAATAAAAGAATTATGGGCGAGGCTTCAGCAGATTAGTTTCATTTTCACATTTTATTTGATTTAAGATTTACAACTCTTTTGGAAACGATAGTTTATTAGAAAACTTGAAATATTTTTATTAATTTGTATTTTTTTTTGCATCTGTAGGCCTACTGTACATTTAAAACGAAGGTTATATATATATAAACGTATTTTAAATGAGAAGGTGTACTCACAGTGTCGGGGGAAAAAAAGCGTGGGAAAAACACAATTAGTATTATAGGCTATTATCTAAATTTAAAAATGACACCTGGACGCGGGAATTGAATCCGAGACCTTTGTCTTAGTACGTCAAAGCTCTGACCACTGAGCTATCCAGGAATAATACCGTGTTCAGGGTCATTCTTCACTCATATTTTAAGGCAGAATCTGTGATGGACGTGCGGAAATCGTCAGCTACATATTAGTGATCAATTAAAATCACGAGCTATCAGATAAAGCAGCCACCTTCGACATGGGAGTGCTTTATGATGACAATAATAATAATGACAACTGTACACTTGCTCATATCATGGTGGATTAAATAGCCAAGCTATGGCCGCATATAAATATCATATTCTCTGAATAGAAATTTAGAGAATTAGCTTGACTATTTAATGAAACAGTATTACTTTTGGAAAACCACTATCAGGGATTCTAAACTATTCCTCCTCGTTAAGAGTGACCTATATACATTTGTAGCTCGTCCATTTGTCAGGGGTATTTAATAGTTTAACTTCTTGAGTAACAATGGTGACCTGGTGGTCTAGGGGTAAGGTGTCAGACTTCCGTGCTGGGGGTCCGGGGTTCAATCCTCGGTCCCGGCACGGATTTATCTGAATGCCAAACCCTTCCTTCACCTCTGACAAGATGTGTATTAATCACAGCTTGTGAATGTGAGGAATGCCAGGCCTCCACCGTGGTTCGGATTCCACGTTAAACTGTAGGTCCTCCATTTCATCTCATAATCACCCTACATTGCACATTATCGTAAGTGCGTATAACCCGAACGGGTAGTAAGACGTGGTGCTAATAATAATAATAATAATAATTCTTGAGTAACAGAGACTGGTTCAATATCAAGAATGGGCGCCTAATGTTTATTTAGGAATGAAATAAGAAGATGTATAAAAAAAACTTTAACTAAGGGTAATTACAAGTGTTTAACCGATAATTCACATCAAAATACTAAAATTGACAGAGAAATACACGGGCTAAAAGGCAACTACAACTGTTTAAGAGAAAATTTGCCCAAATTTGAATGACAGGCCTAGTTAGTTTTATTCAATGTACTTAGAATTATTTTGTTTAAATTTAAGTTAGTATTTTCGGACAAATATGAAGAAACGATAAGCAAAGCAAATTAATGGATCTTTACAGACGTGAAAATCTCATTCAAATAAGACAAATAGTATTCTTGATAATTGAATAGAAAAACATCTTGAACGCACACGTTCTGAACCGATTGATTATATCAGCACATAACTTAAAAACTAATTAAATTTATAAAAGACACAATACTCAGCCACCAGCCGTTAATTTATCACTGTGAAAGGGGAAACCTACATTTCACTAGTGATAAATATTTTGGACATGCTGGGAATCAAGCCCGGGACCCCTAACTCATTGGGAAGGCACGCTACTGAGTGAATTAAGGCGTCGGATGCCTGTTATGGAACATGAAACTAGTGTACTATATTCATAAATCAAACCATGAAATCTGCAGCTGTTACGTTTGATAGATAGTTTTAATACTGATGAAATGATAATACTGTGAAGATGTATCAATATCAGTATCGTATCGTGGAGTGTTGTCAGGGTAAGCAGAGTTGGTTTTTATAGCATACCTGTGATTATGTTACCTTTAATTCTATTTTAAAATAATTAGTGATGTATGACTTTGTTCACGAGATGTGATAGTGTGTGTGTGAACTGGTGTTCTAAGACACAATTTCAGGGTTTTATTCCCGTATACAAGTATCAATTATTTTTTCACCTTTTCTTATTACTTGTACTAATTACGCTAATGATTTAGAGATGAAAAAGGTTGAATTCAGAGGGAGTGTACCCAAATTTGCATAGAGGGCGGGTGGCAACCATTGAGTAAAGACCACCTTCAGTACAGCCGATAATGATTTGAGCCCCTTTCATCGGCAGTCTTGTACAATGCGAGAGTGACACCTTAGACCACGCGGCCACCGAAACAGGTAAGGTAAACTATTTTCAACATATATTTTGCTAGATTTAATTATGATCATTAATCTACATCCCTAAGTTTAATATAAAAAATGTTTTTTGTCTACTATTATGTGTATATTATTTCGGAAGTATAACCAATGATTAAGTGTTACTATTTTGCCATTGTTTTCTAAATTCTTTATCAATTATGTGCTATAAATATTTATAATTAAAGATAAAATACTTGATTTTGAATCAAGACAGAATTGAAACTAAACCAAGCATGAAAGTTGAACGTCGTAATAATCACTGTATGAACTATGTAATATTCGGAAGCTGAACCTTTTTGCTGCTAATATATTTCTCATACATTGTATCATATTTTACAACTTTTTTAACTTTCATCTCTCTGTGACTGATCCTACTATAAGCTACGCTAAAAACAAAGCCATAATAATAATAATAAAGTGTCGTTCACTTGAATATTTATGGAAGCGAGTCCTATTAAATACTACATAATAATACAGCACTGCTCTCGATTACTCAGGTCTATTTTAATTTAACGATATACTAAAATATATTCCCAATATAATATGCAGCAATTGTGTGCCGCGCTACACCAGTTCTAGATTTTATTTTATTGTTAATAACAAACAGTTAAAAGTAGTTCCACCCAATACTATTTTTTAAAGAGAAATAAAAGAAAAATATTTTAAAGCCTTAATATATTTATTTTCCCTGAAATGTAATGGCCTACAATCAAAAAGTTGAGTAATTAATAAGAATCTTGTCATTTCTGATATAAAGACTATAACTTTTTATGCGATGCGTCTTATATTACTATCCGGGCTATAAGCATCTATCTAAACTAGTGGGATAGGGATGATGAAGATGTAATTGGGATAAAATGTTCTTGAATTGCGTGGAGAAAGATCGGGAAACTATTTATAGTAACCCTAAAAGAGCCCTGACTATAGGATGGAGCAGTAATACTCTTGAATTAAAACTCATTGATATACACCGCGAACATGAGTGACTATGAAATCCGACACATAGTGTCTATAAAAAAAAACTAAAGTCCTGGAATGAAACAAGTGAAACCATTCAAGTGTGATCCAAACGAAGTGAGTTAATTCCGACTTGAACGTCAAAAAGAAGATAGATTCTTCACTGATCATGCACTAGCGATTAAATCTTCATCAGACAAAAAGAGTAATAATCTATTTCACTTAATATAGTAAGTTTTTAAAACAACACGAAAGCTTACCAACTAGATCACCAGCGAAAATAAGCGAACGCCCGTGTGAAAATTCAGTTCGCTAAATATATAAGGCAAGGCAGATATTGAACCAAAAGCTGAACAAATTTGACAGAATACCCTTCGTTCGCCCTCGTTCTTATACTGTGTACGCAACTTAAACGAATCCTTTTTTGTCTTTATCCAAACTCTTAAACGCTATTTCAATTCCTCCTCTCACCCCCCTTTAACCGCCACGATAGCGTCCCGTGTAATGAAGGGGCAAAGTGTCTGCGTGGGGAGGGCCGTGACCTATCGCTGCATCTAGACCCCGGGTCCTCGCCCTGACACCCCCTAGGCCCTAGGGGAATATAAACCTCTCACCTGGAACACTAGGCGTTGTTATCGCGCGGCCGTGCAGACTTCGGCCGGCCAGACTGGTTTATCCGCGCACCGACCCCGCGTTATCTCTGACGGAGCCACTGATAAGATATCTATGACGGAGCCACTGATAAGATATTGAGAGGAAGGAGGAATAGAAGAAGATCCCGGATAGTTCAATTGATAAGAGTGGTTGGTGCGTAAAGCCGGATGACCTGATAATTTAGTTTCTAGCACTACGTCTTACTATCCGTTTGGGTTTTACGCCTATTTAATAATTAAGCTAATGTGCCAGAGATAAGGAAGGTATAAAGAAAGTGGAACTGCATTTTCGTGGAGAGAGAGAGTGGAAAATTATCATCATCAACGGTTTCCAGCCTATCACCGGTTCAATTTAGTAAATTGCCTACATATTCCTCTATCCTTCCTTCTTCCTTTAATTGCTTCCATTATTCTACTCTCACTTGCACACTTTCTGTTATATTATCCTTCCATCTTGACCTTCCTTGCGATCTTTTTCCTACATAATTCATTTCCATCATTTTCTTTGGTATCCTTTTCTTCTCCATCCTCGTCACATGCAGTCTTTCTTCCTCTACTATCTCATCCACTCCCTGTAGTGGAAAACCATGTTTTAAAAAACCACAATCTGATCATCCGATCTAGATTAGAGTCTCGATCTACTCGTCATCGGCAGTCCAGTCGATTGCGAAAGTGATGCCTTAGACCATTCGGCCACCGAAACGGATCAATAAATATTAATTATGCTAATATTGCAGGGATAAGTAAGGTAGAACTTCAAGAGGAAATTTACTAGAATTTGCGTCAAGGAAGGGTGGGAAACTATTTAGATAAAACAAATCCAACACACCCTGCCTGGATTTTAATCACAACCTCCCCGTCACCAGTTAGCCAAACCACGGTATACGATGGATTAAATAGCAAATCTATTATAGCTGTTGGGTGACCTGGTGGTATAGGGGTAAGGTGTCAGACTTCTGTGCTGAAGGCTCGGGGTTCAATCCTCGGTCCCGGCACAGATTTATCTGATTGCCAAACCCTTCCTTCACCTCTGACAAGACGTGTATTAATCACAACTTGTGAATGTGAGGAATGCCAGGCCTCCACCGTGGTTCGGATTCCACGTTAAACTGTAGGTCCTCCATTTCATCTCACAATCACCCTAACACTACACATTAGCGTAAGTGCGTATAACCCGAACGGGTAGTAAGACGCGGTGCTAATAATAATATTATTATAGCTGCTAAGTACGGTTATAGCCGCGACTAAATACAATGTTCTAGGGGTGTGCGAAGTCTACTTTTTCAATTCGAAGCGAACGCGAATCGAATATATGAAATATTCTCGAAGCCGAATCGAAGTTTGAATATTTCTTTTGTTAGATTTCTTACACTTGAAAAATATATTATATTGTTGTTTATTAAACTTTAATATTTGTATTGAAATTACTTAGAAAATGTTTTATTGTACTTATTGTTACTAATATTTCATTTTTAATCTAATGAATCAAGTTAGATTACAACTTACAATTCAATTACTTAGGATTTTTTCCAAATAAATATTGTTTTATATTATATATAAATGACAATAATTGACCATATATCGAGTATTTTAGCTATCAATATTTTATTGACGAAGCTTCTAACCTGGAATTATTTTTAAAGCGAAGTCGAAGTTGACAATTGTTTCGAAATTTAGAAGCCGAGTCGAAGCCTCGCACACCCCTATAATATGCTTTAAATTGAAAAAATGACACCTGGACACAAGATTTTAACCTGTGACCTTTGGCTTAATACGCCCAATACTCCTAACCCTGAGCTATCCAGGAGTCGTCCCATGCTCAGGGTCATTCTTGACTCATGTTTTGTAAGCAGAGTTTGTGGAGGAGGTGCGGAAATCCTCAGCTACTCATGAACTAGACATTTAGACCACATGCCCATCGGCACGGGTGTGCATTTGCTACTTTTTACACAAAGGACCCATAATTATACAATTATATATATTTATGGATGTCTGAGACCCATCATTCATAGATTAACCTGTACTAAAGTACCTTTTGCCCAGGGGGCTCCCGAATGTACTAAGCACATTCTTTCCGTAGAGGCCTTTTCCATGTTTGTTTGTATGGTATTTATTTTGTTTGAACATCATATTGTGATACATGAAACAGGAAGCACATAGAATGACAGTATACACCAGCCCCGAAGGGCTCTCGAAGACTAACACAACATAGAACATTTACATAAACTAATCTAAGCGAAATAATATGGCGCCCAAACGGGCTGATTGTTTGCATTCTTTAGGATAGGGGGCGTTTTGAATGTTCTGATGAGATAATTTGATGGTATGAAAGTGTGAAACCAGTAGAAACTCTTAACCTAGCTCATGCCTAGTCAACCAAACCCTGGTGGCGGTTGGGATAATCCCCCTTTCAGGAAAAATACTCATGGTACCAGCCGGGAATCAAGACCATCCCTAGGTCGGTAGCCAAGTGCACTGACGACTATATCACGTGGCCGGATACCTATAAACTAATATATCAAAATGTATCAATGTTGACAGCAATTATTTTGCTAAACTCTACATTCTTATTTCTAGAATCTACAATATATTTACAAGCCGACCTTGGTGGTCTTGGGATAAAGTGCTCGCCTCAGGACCCAATGTTCATGGATTCACGTCCAGCTGCGGTCGATGGATTTTTCTTGAGCGGAAAAAAAAAATCAGTAGCACAACTTTCTTCGGAGAGGAAGTAGAACCATCGGTGGTCCCATGTTGATTGTGGTATGTGAAAGAACCCTGAAAGGTATGTAAAAATGACCTTACCCGGTAAAATTGGTAGGCCCTTTCACTCTCGCTCATAGAAATTATCGTTTGATGATATAATTAGTCGGTTCCTAAAGTGTACATTACATACCTCAAATAAATAAAAATATAGTCCTAGAATTTATTCGTACGAGTTTCATTTCTTTCTACACAAAATACTATATTTTTAAATGAATGTTATTTTTTAAATATTGAGCTCATGAGATAAGAACCCCCCCAAATAAGGAAATAGATAATTTTATACAAATGTGATGCTTCATGTGAGGAAAGAGAGGGGATTACTGAACTCCTACCCTCAATTACATTTTAAAAATAAGACGTACCATAAGAAATAAACGTGCCTTGAATAAAATCAGCATAAAATATGAGATTTATTCTAACCAAGAGGAGAGAGTAAAGTGGGTAAGAAAATTAAAATTAAAAAAAAATATGTATATGTATATATTGAGTATATGAAACATAGAAGAGAAAAATATAAAGAAGTTGATAATCTTCTTCCTGCTCTTCCTGCTATAAAAAGTAATTGTCATGCTACAATAAATTAGTAAGGTTACAGCTCTTTTTATGACCGGGTTTAAAAATAACGTTTAAATACAGTCCAATTTTCATAGGAAAAGACTTTTCTGTCAGCAAGAAAAGTTACTAGTTCAACTGTCACTAATTCATACGTCAAGTAATGTGATCTCTACAGCTGTCACTTTCATAAATAGCACCAATACCTATAAACACATTAATAATATAGTAAAATGCTAATAATGCTAACAACAATAACAAAAATTGTTTGTATTTTCTTAAAGGTATTCCATGTGTCTATTCGTAGTAAAATCAAGGTATATGATTAAAAATTGGTAAAACTTTGATAAAATAATCCGGGAATAAAATACTTTTATTTTTATTAAAAAAAATCCGTTTGGTAGAACTAGAGAATTTGGTGTCGAAGAAATTTTATTACACTTCTGCTTCAAACATTTTTTGAAATTTGAAATTTTTTGGGCACATTCTTGTTGTGAAAGCTTTCATTTTTTTTAATTGATAAGATTTGGTTTGGTAGAACTTTGGAAATCATTGTTAGAAGGAATTGCTTCATGTTTTAAATATATATACATATAATACATATTATATAATATATATTTTTTAAACTCCATGGCGTCACCCGCAATTGAGCTATACTTACCCTGCGGTCCACATGTTGGTAAAGATAGTGCCAACATTTGCGGATATATAGTGTAATGTGGTCAGCATAACGATCCTTCCGGCAGTTAATCTAATTTTTATAGACCGGAACTGCTAATTCTTTATTCTAGTAGATCCTCAAATGTCCTCACGAGGCTGAGTTTGACCTCGTTCCAGACCCACTGCTTCACAGAAAGATCTGGAAGCGCCGAGGATTGAAGCTGGGAACTCCGGACCTGTGTCCAGG
>CABFWB010008134.1:0-19797 GCA_902151455.1 Timema bartmani
AGTAAAGAGAAAAGGTGAAACATTTTTTTTACTCCCAAAAGGCGACGAGATATTTCTACCTGCCCATGTAGCACCCTTAAATCAAACTCCAAATGACTTCTAGATGCATCGTATTGTCAAAAATTTGCCGGAGAAGACCGCTTTAAATAACTACTAGACTATAGACAGCTAAATGGCAGAAAAATCCAGGGAAGGAAAGTTCTAAATAACTTCCGAGGTATTCCAAATTTCGAAAATGTTTAGGGGAGGACAACTGCAAATAGCTTCTAGATATATGTCATTTTGAAGAATTTTCAGGTGAGGACCATCCCAAATAGCCTAGTTTCTGAAATAATTCAATTTTTAAAATTTTGTTGGTGGAAGACCACTTTAAATATTCGGTTTCTAGGGGTTTCTAACCACCCTAAAAAATTAAGATGAGGATCACTCTAAATAGCTTCGAGGGGCAACCACATTTCAAAAATTTCTAGGTGAGGAACACTATAAATGGCTTATAATTTATGAAAAAATATAATTTAAAAAATCAAGATAATACTACACATAACTTCTAGAGTGAACCATTTTTCAAAAAATTGTTGAAGGAGGGCCACTCCAAATAGTTTATAAAAACTATCTGATTTAAAAAAAAATTGAGAGGATGACCACGGTTTAAAACATTCATAGGATCAAATATGAATGAGAAACTATTAAATGGCTCTAAACAGAAATCTAACATTGTAAGTAACTATGTTATTTATAATTATGACCCCCTTATGAAAATGATCTGGATCCGCCCCTGACCGCTGGGACGGTTAGAGAATATATCAAACTTATACATGATGATTATTATGACAAATTAAGTATTTGATATATTTTGTTAAACACTTAGGGTCGGGTGGGATGAATGTGATTTTGTTCAAAATTTCGGGTAAAAGTTATAGAGTAAAAAAAAAACACTTCTGAAGATAGAAAAAATATGAAAAAAATAAATAGTTTGTGCCACTTATTTCTAGTTTAACATTCCTTAATGAAAGTGATAAAGCTGTCACTACTTTTTTTTAGGAAGGGGAAAGGCGGACGTTGATATAACTTATTTTTGGGCCCAAAATTTTCATGAGGTAGTTCAACAACTTCAATTCTCTCTTTGTTCCTGTAGAAGATATTCAAGTATTCTTTTATTTCAAAAGATTCATGACTCAATAATTTTCTGTTAAGAAACGTGGATTATCAATTATATTTTGGGTACTATTGCATTCTACGTCCATGGGGTCAATATGAGACTTATCATTTTAAGTAATTCCAACTAGACCTTTTTAAATTTTATTTTCAATATTAACGTCAAGATCTATTACTTCAGGAATGACACAGAATCAGCCAGAAGATACTCAGGAGGAAGATTAAGGTGGGGATGTAGGGAAAGGTTATAAAAGGCCAGTGTTTTTGCGTCGAGTCTAAATACAATATAGAACGTAAGGTGGGAAATGATTTTAAAATATTTATCACATATATACCCGGAAATTTGTGGACTTCCTTATTGTTACTAGCTGTTAGGATTTTCTCATAATTTGGAAGAAACAGAGTAATGTGTGACCTATTTTGAAATGATGAGATTATATATGGAGGCTGTAGAATTGTCTTTGATTCTAGTATTCTAATAAAAAAAGTTTAGTTATTAACTTTTAAAAACACGTTCTACAGAGAACGATTCGAATCCTGGAATAGTGTCACACAATATATAAATAAAGAGGCGTCAAAAGTTACGCGCTTAGTGAAGCCACTGAAAATGAAGTGTTATATGTTACAACGATGGCCGATTGGAAAATACAGCCAACTAAATAAAACCAAATGGGTACTCGAACCAATAAAAAAAATAGCACCACGTTTTACTATCCATTAGGGTTATACGTGTATGTACTTATTACTCTAAAGTGCTAAGGATAGTGAAGGTTAAACTTAGAAGAAATGTACCTGCATTTGCATGGGGGAGTGGAACATATTTAGGGAAAACCTAAGTAAGCCTGACTGGGATTGAACACTTATCTGCCTGTCATCGGCAGTCTAGTCTATTGCGAGAGTGATGTCTTATACCATGAATCCACCGAAGCTGCTAGCACAATTATTATATTAAAAAAAACTCCATGGGGTGAACCCACAACCGAGCTATACCGACGCCGTTAGCGATGCTGATGCCAACATTTGCAGATAGAGGGTGTTATGTGGTCAGCACAATGACCCCCCTGTCGTTAATCTCAGTTTTATAAGTCTGAGCTGCTACTTATTTATTCAAGTAGCTCCTCATTTGTCCTCAAGAGGCTGAGTTTGACCCTGTTCCAGACCCACTGCTTCACAGATACATTTTATAAGTGCCGGGGATCGAACTCAGGACCCCTGTATCTATAGCCGGGAGCTCTGACCACTAGATCACAGAGGCAATCAATTATTAAAGAAAATTTAATCAAAATTGAATTATACATACATTAAGACCTACATAAGTTCACGGTAAACTCTTTATGTTCTAAAGTAGTGTTTAATCATCCCAATTTATTTGGTAATCCCTTTATCGGCAAATAGGAGGTTGCAAACCGCCTCTGAAGGCTTAAAAGACTTTGTTTATTTTTGCTTTAAATTTTATATTTATATCGCACCACTTCTCTCAAGATGATGAGAAACTTGGAAACGTAAAGATTGATAAGTCTTTCGATAGAAATGATACTGAAACTAATTAATTAGAAGTAGCCCTACATTTTAATAATTAACTGGATTAATTGTTATGTTTGAAGAAGTGATTAAACTTTTGCTGTCGCTTAAAGATGAGCATTCAGATCTGAGATAAAAAGTTTTATATGTTTTGAACAAGATTAATTTATTCTGTTTAAAGAAATAATTAAGATTCACTGTCACTTAAAGATGAGCATTCAGAACTGTGATAAGGTATTTGATATATTTTACTAACTTTAGCAATATCATAGCTGTGTTAGATATTTTTTATGTCTCTTCATTATTTAAAAATAAATAAAACAGATAAATAATTAGTCATTTATGAAGAATTTGCTAATGTGTAGCAAACGCTGATATTACTAAGTATACCCCTATGTAATCACACAGAAAACATAGATTAGGGACGATAATTTAGATATTAGTTCGAACAACATATCATTTGATAGGGCTTAAGTTTAAATATTTAGGAACAATTTTAACTATCAATAACGATATTAGAATCGAAATTATGAAAGAAATACATTCAGAAAATGAATGCTTTTAATCGGTTAGTAAGTTGTTGACATTTCGCCTGCTGTCAAGGAATGTCAAACTAGAAATATAATTTAGTACAAAACAATAACTTTACCGGTTTTTCTCTATGGCTGTGAAACGTGATCTCTTATCTTACATGACGAAAACCAATTTAGGGTGTCCTAAAACAAGGTGCTTAGGAAAATATTTGATCCAAAAAGGAATGAGGCTACTGGGGAGTGGAGGAGGTTACATGATTATGAGTTACATACCCTGTACTCATTACAAGACATAGTTAGGATAATAAAGTCTCGTAGATTACGGTAGGCAGGATATGCAGCGCAAATGGAAGAATCTAGTACCGTGTTCAGGGTAATGACTAGCAAATTCAATTGGAAGAGATAGTTGAAAATATCAAACGCAGATGGAAGGATAACATTAGAATGGACCTGAAAGAAATAGGGTGTAATGAGGTGGATTGAATAGAACTAGCTCAAGATAGGGATAGGTGATATACTTTTGTAAATGTAGCAATGAACTTAGAGTTCCTAATGCCATAGAGTAAGTTGATAGTTTGAAGATTAGTAAATATAGAATAGGCTCAAATTTATCACTGAAAAACTGTTCACAATCAGGTTTATGATTTTTTTATTCTGTAAATACTAATGATTTTATTTAATATAAGCCATTTATAGAATATAACTTTATACAGAAAACTGTATGTCCATACAGCTAATATCATTATCCGCGTCATTGGCCGAATGGACTAACTACGACCCACGGGCCAAATCCAGCCTGCCCCAATCTTTTATATAAAAAAAATTTTTTTAGCTATTTCTTAACCACTCATTATATTTGACATGTCTAGTTCCTGTCCGCATGTGTGCTTCCCTCCATGACACTAAGCCAGATTGCTGTCGGAATTGCAAACCTTCATTTTAAGTCACAAGCCCCATATGATTAAAGACCTCAAACCATGGTGTAAGAGACAGCTGATGTCACTCCTACAAGCTACAATAGAACGTCTTGTGACGAGTTTTAGGTAGTTCCAAGTGTCCCAGCGGAAGGCTATAAAAGGAAACCCACGAAAGACGCTACATTATTTAAAAAATAATTAATTATATTGACTATTTATTTTAAATATAGATTATTACATATAAATATATTAATTTCTCACAGAGAAGAAGCAACATCACCACTTTGATCAAACACTGATTGGCTTTGGAAAGTGATATTTTTGGAGACGTGACCGGACGTGAATCAATTGAATCTAAAGTTGCAAGCTAAAACAAATTTGATTTGTGATGTAACTGCGCATTCCAAGGCATCCACGGCAAAAATGATGCTACTTGAAGAAGAGGTGAACGTTCATAACTTGGTTCACTTCCCATGTTGTGAAAAATTATACGAAGAACGTGAAGCAGAATTTACTTCTTCATTTGTATGAGGATTAATTTCTGGCTAAAACAATTTTGGCGACAGTTTACTGATCTTGATGGAAAAACGGATAAAATAAAGCACTTTAAAATCCATTTGACTGCAATGTTGAAATACCAACGAGTCAGTTTCAAATTAAAATTATTGATCTCGAACCAGTTTACATGCTGAAAAACAAGTATAAAGAAGGAAATCTGATCCAATTTTATAAATCTTTACAGCCTGAGCAGTTTCCGAATTAAAAGCAATTTGCTTGTGGAGTTGTGTCAACTTTTTTAAAAACAACCTGTGTGAACGAAAATTCTCAAGAATAAAGTATGAAATATGTCAAGTCCTACAATAGAGCAAATTTATCTGATAAGCATTTGTAGTTCATTCTAATAATGGGCACCTCAGGCTTGAAAACTCAGTTCAGCAATATTCTGAAATTTTAAAAGCAGTTCCATCATTTCCATTGATCTTGCTGTGCAAAACTCCATGGTTTGTTAATTACATTGAAATCTCCCATTACAATCCTAGAGTAATATTAGTTTCTTTTTCTTGACAATATATATGCCCAGCTACCTTTTTCTGTAATTGCTACATTTCTCTTTGGTTCTGAATAATATCATGCTGATTTCACCCTAAAATATACAAATAAATGTTATTAATTCATTTTTTTTCTTTTTAGTTTTGCACGCGAAAATGTGTGGCCAGACTACCAAAAAATTTGGAAACTCTTGTTCTGAGGCATCACTCTCACGTTAGATTGGCCTGCTAATGAAGGGGAGATCAGTGTTCGAATTCCAGTCAGGTCTACTGAGGGTGGATTTTCCTAAATGGTTTCCCACGTTCCTTCCACACAAATGCGGGTGGATTATCTCTGAAAATGCTTCCTTCCACACCCTTACTCGATTAGAGTAATTATAATTATATATACGTATAGCTAAACAGATATATATCGTTCGCTAGATATGGTGCTGACAGCTAGCAGAAGATGTAAGAACGGTTAAAATAAAATTAATGTTTGTTGGGAAAGTTTTTGACTGTCAAAGGCGACAATAAATAAATATAATGTGTTGCAGATCAAATGGTTTGGCGAAAGAAACATGAGAGTAAAGTTAGTAGCTTTTACTAACTGTCGCCTACTCTCCTACCGTAGATGGGGTATAGTAAGTGACGATGACGCGGTGTTAGAACAAAAATAAACTAATATAATTTGGTGTTATGAGAAATGAGTATGCTTAGTGACACCACATATTATAATTTGCAACCCCTCGGGCTGAAAATCACTGTAGGGATTAATATAAATTTCTCAAGTTGAAATATATATTTTTTAAATTGATCACTTCTGTACGACTTAATGTTGACCACGAGAATCAGAGTTATCAAATAATTAAATATTACCAAAGGCAGTAGGCCTGTTTTCTTCTTCATCTTCGTCTTAAGTAAAATCCAAAAGTTGGTTTGATGTAATTTCTATCGATCCGGAGCTGGGCCTGGACTCAAACCCTTCAGCTGGTTAGTGTTGCCTGAACTATCTGGTAGAAATCCCATGTTCTAAGGGAGATCAGAAAAATAAGTGGTTCCCCGTTGCCTTCCACACTGAATTTCTATGAGCGAGTGCAAAAGGGACTACCAATTTTGCCAGAAAGGTATTTTAACATAACTTCCAGAAGTCTTTTGCATGCGACAATCGGCATGGGACAGACGGCTTTACCTCTCCTCCAAAGGAAGTTGTGCTACGGATTTTTATCACTCAAGAAGAATCAGTCGACCTCAGCTGGGTTTGAATCCACAACCATCTGGTCCTGAGGTGAGCACTTTATCCCAAGACCACCAAGGTAGACAGGCCTACTTTTTATTAAATAATTTAATTGAGATTAATTTTGCAAAGGCTTTTTCAAAGTTGATTAAAATTTGTGACAGAACCGAAATCGCTACACATCAATCATAAGATAGTAATAGTCTATTTCTATAGCTTTGTGTGGATGAAGACAGTCATAGCCACCCCGTATACACAACGTCTTTCTCCCCCCTGAATCCACGCACTTGTTCAACTATCCGCACTAGCGGATATTATTAAATAATTTTATTAAATTGTTGAGTCCAATACTTCTTACAAGGTAATCTTTAGCACATGAATTTATCAGAACAAACCTGGGGACGTAGTACTCAAAATACTGTAAACAAAAGTTGAAAATGAACTTGCAAAAAATTAGACAAGAATGTTAATCAGTTGTTTATCGAATTCCTGCATACAATTTTAGCTGTTATCCTCATTAGCATTTAATTTAAATTTGACATGCACGTTTATATGCTTATGTCTCCATATGTGCGTGCTATATGTGCAGTCCAATCTTCATAGCAAGGGCCTTGTTTTAAAGCTAGAAAAGTTACTAGATCTACTTTCCCGTATTCATACGCTAGATAATGTTATCTGCAGCTGTCACTTTTGAAATATATTACAGTACCAATAAAATAGTAAAGTGTTATCAATTTTGGCCACTAAAAAGTGTGTATTTTATAGAAGGCTATTATTATGGAAATTGGACTGTATTATCATTTTTAGATGTTAGATAAGGATCTTCCTATCGAAATTGGACTGTAGTGACTGTTCTAGCTGTCATGTAACGATTTTACTATGAAAATTGGACTGTAGTGACTGTTCTAGCTGTCATGTAAGGATTTTCCTATGTAAATTGGACTGTAATGACTCTTCTATATGTCAGATAAGGATCTTCCTATGTAAATTAGACTGTAGTGACTGTTATATCTGTCAGATAAAAATCTTCCTTTGGAAATTGGACTGTAGTGACTGTTCTAGCTGTCAGCTAAGTATTGCTATGTAAATTGGACTGTACAAGGCATTTATTTCAAATCAAACGGTGATTGAAGGCCAACTTTTAAAACATTTTGGAAAGCTCATATTTGAAATAAAAGGAACAAATACCAATTTAAATATGTATTAAATTTGTACAATTTGCATGTCAAATTCTGTTGAAATTCGTTTTAATATATATATTTTTTAGTTCCGGCTAAAAACATTTCCTCATATTTCAAATATTGTGTGCTTGTTTCAACCGGTTAAATAAATAGTCTTGCAGTCAGAACAAAGTTATGTCTAATTCAAAATGTGTGGCCTAACTAACACTTTATAATTCTTTATGCCAATGCTAACTCCAAGTTACTGTGTATGGAATTTTGGACACTTTGACACACTATCCTGGAGGAATTTGAAAAACCAAACCAGATGATGTCCTGGTGAGTCTTTATATGTATTCAGAGTTTGGTCACGACTAAACGATTACCGGTAGATCATAAGTTATATAGGGACATATTCACACACACACACACAGTCGTTAAGGCAAAAGGTTAAAAAAAATTATTAGTAGGTTTATTCTAAAATGGGTATGTAAAATGTTTAACGTATGTAAATCAGATTGAAAAATATGTGTGTATATATATATATATATATATATATAGTTTATATATATATATAGTTTATGTAGTAGTAATAACATGGTCGTCTTCGGTGGTCTTGGAGTAAAGTGCTTGCCTCAGGATCCGATGTTCGTGGGTTCAAGCCCAACTGGGATCGATGTATTGTTCCTGAGAGATAAAAATTCGTGGCACAACTTCCTTCGGAGGGGTAATGAAGGAGTCGGTCCCATATGTCGATTGTGGCATATAAAAGGTCCCTGGAAGGTATGGGAAAATACATTTCCCTCCAAAATGGGTAGGCCCTTTCGATCTTGCTCAAAGAAATTCTTGTGTGCTTATAAAATCAGTCGGTTCAGAAAGTGTACGTTAAATACCTGAAATAAATAAAAAAAATTGTAATAACATGGTGAGCACAATTTAAATTTTTTTAAATAAATTTATATTGCAAGTTTAAAATAAAATACACATGTAATTGTTATATATATCAATGTTATTATTGGAAAAATGTTTCACAATGGAAAGTTTAAAGTATTCCAATTGATATATTAATAAACAAAATGCTCATTAGCTAGATGGACACTTTTTTTGGGGGTAAGTATGTGTTAACTATTATATATTTACTGCTCTAGGTAAATTATGGTAAGCATCCTCTAAATTATACCTTCCTCATATTTACTCCATTAACGTTATTAAATGTGGATATCCTGGAGGGGTATTAAGACATGGTGGGTAAAATAAATAGCTCTAGGATACTTAAGCCCCCCTTCCCCCGGATCAGTTACCTAACATTAGGAGACACCCCTAACCTAACACTATGTGACTTAAGCTCTTAGCCTGAAGCTGCCAGTGGGGGAAAGTACATTCAAATAAAACAGATTTGAAATTTGACTGCTGACATGAGATGCAACCCACTTGACACGATCACTTCAAATTAACCAAATAGCAGTGTCGTAACTAAGATGAGTCAGGTGAATCACGTGCCCTGGGTGTCAAATTGGGTATATATTGTATGGTTAAGAAAATGAAAAAAAAAAAAATTCACTTATTTCGTATGTGTGCCAATTTTTTTTAANTTAATAATTAAAGTAATCATATTTATATTATGCACTCTGATAATTTTTTTCAATTTCTAAAATGAAATGGCACAGACAGAATGAGAAATAAGTGTGTTGTTATAGTTATAAATATATATTAGCCACGATATGTTTCATTTTTTTAATAGTAAAATTGTATTTTTGACAAATATTTTTAATTTTAGTAAGGAACGAATTAATAATTAATTGATAGAAATCGATTATATACAAAAATATATAAATTACTTACTCGAAGGCTCATTGCTGCACTTACAAAAGTACGCCACCTATCCCTATCTTGAGCTAGTTATAATCAGTCCACCTCATTACACCCTATCCCTATATTAATCTAGTTCTATCCAGTACACCCTATCACACCCTATATTGAGCTAATTCAATTCAGTCCACCTCATTAGACCCTATCCGTATCTTGAGCTAGTTAAATTCAGTCCACCTCATTAGACCCTTTCTGTATCTTGAGCTAGTTCTACCCAGTCCACCTCATTACACCCTATCTCTTTCAGGTCCATTCTAATGTTATCCTCTCATCTGCGTCTAGGTCTTCCCAGTGGTCTCTTCCCATTGGGTTTGTCAGTCAATACCCTAGATATGGTTCTAGATTCTCATATTAGTAAAACAAAAATGGAAAATTTTGTTATAAGATGAGTTGACCAATAAGTAGTCATTAAAAATTAAAAATATAGTAAGAATCAAGTGAGGTACTGTATTTACAATTACAATTTTAGACCTTGAAAAATTATATATATGAAACAGAAAATGCTTTGTAAATTTAGTTTATTATAAACACATTGAATTTATAATACTTAGCACAGCTTTTTACTACCTGTTCGGGTTATACGCTAGAAACACATTGAAGAAATGAAACATGTTAAAAGTACCAATCATTAATAAAAATAAAATTAAAGAAATTAAATCACACTAAAAACAAATTGAAGGTTATGTTATTTAAGGTGATTTTTGAATTATATTTTATTTTCATAATTTTGTGATCAGTATTAGAACTAGTAAATAACCAGTCTAAGTACCAATATAAATATTTAGCCAGAATTTTAAATAACTTTTTTAATCGCGTCTTACTAACCGTTTGGGTTACACGCATTTGTACTAATTACGCTAATAAGTTACTTGTGATAAAGGTATAATTTAGAGGAAGTATACCCACATTTGCTTAGATGGAGAGTGGAAAACTAAAAACCACCCTCAGTACACCCAATCGGGATTCGAACTACAATCTCCTCATCATTGACAGTCTAATATATTGCTAGAGTAACGCCTTAGACCATGCGGCCATCGAAGCAGGTTGCCTGCTTTAGAGGGACGTCATTTTGATATCTGCCCTGGACGCCACCAAACCTAGTTACGCTTCTGCCAAGCAGACACCACCTTCAACAACTATGGTGATGGATGTAATAGTGAAAATAAACAGAAGAGAGAGAGAAAGATATTCAATTTATTTAATCCAACATAGCAGATAACCTTTTATACAATGCCTTTCCGTGACCGACCGTAAAAAGGGGCTTGTCTGGATCGTTTGCTCCCACTGTTTATGGTACATACTATATACTGTTAGACACCCCAAGGGATAGTTCAAGTGGAACGTTACAGAAGGTCACAGGAAGTAAAATTTCAAGCGTGTTATGCTCTAAAAATAAACACCTATCAACATATTTTATGAACCAATCAAATGAGTAAATAATATTTAATAGTAAATACTAAATCAACTGAAGTTGAAAGTTCCGTAAAAAGAGTGAGAACCAATGTCATATCTTACTATCTTACAAGAACATTGCACTTAACGATACTTCGCTTATAAAATGTCAGTTTTCATTAAATAGCGTAGTTAACCTCAGTGAGGCAAGAAATGTACGTTTACTCTTCAATGTGTATTTCTAGTAATTTATGTGATTGTTGTTACCCTCTTCAGTGGCCGAATGGTATAAGGCGTCACTCTCGTGTTTGACTGGCCTGCTAAACATGGGAGATCGGGGTTAAAATTCCGGTTGGGTATACTGAAGGTGGTTTTTCCTTAATAGTTTCTCACTCTCTTTCCACGCAAATGAGGGTAGATTACCTCTAAAATTCTTCCGTCCTCATTTCCACCTCACAATAATATTTATCGTATGCACCTATAACTTGAAAAGGTAGTAAGTAAGACGCGGTGATAATTAATTTAAATGTTTTTTTGTTTTTTTAGCACCGCATCTTACCACCCGTTCGGATTATACGCCTATACACAATAACTCTTATGTGTGTGTTAGGGAGGAGGAAGGTTGAATTTAGAGGAAAGATACCTCTGCATATGGGTGGAGGGAGAGTGAAAAACCATTTAGGGGAAAACCACCCTTAATACACCCAGCAGGGATTCGAACCTTGATCTCACCGTCCTCAGCAATCTAGTATATTGTGAGCGTGACGCCTTAGACCACGCGGTCACCGAAGTGGGTTCAAATGGTTATTGATTGTGAGGTGAACATTTCTGAGTGTCACCTAAACCTTGGCCTTCCAGACATCATTCGCGGCCGCCACTGGTGCGAACATTATAAAGTGTAGGTTTAGCTGGGAGTAGAGGTCACTTCTGAGAAGAGGTAGACCTGTATCAAGTTGGTAGATCTTGACATTAACTCAAAGTGACGCAACCCAGTGCCCACGTGCCACACAGCTCAGAGCAACGACCGGTCAGGGTGACCGGTACAAAACTCTGAATACAGGAAATAACGAAATCCTCATTTACGAGAAAACTGATTTATTATCAGTTGTACTGGAGCTCCCAACTGGCGTCAAGTCTACAAGAGCTCCAACAGCTTGTCCAACTTTTGTTTCTTTGGTTTCATCTAGAATGTTCATCCGCCACCAGTCATGAGATATTCTCGTCAAGGAACAAATTATTCCCGCTCTTCTCGAATCAGTGTTTTATCGAGTCACTATTCCCGCGTTTGGAAATTCGCACATCGTGTCGGGTCGTGCGGGGTCATATTACATTTATAAACAAGGATTTGTATCTAGTTGAAAACTTGGATTTTTCCTCCATTGGTGTTAAGGGAATTTAAAAAGAATGCAACTTAAGAGTTGAATAAGTAACTACGACATTTGCAACTCTTCAAAGTCCCCTAAAACGCACCTCAGGAACTAAATTAGTATATATTGCCAGGGACATACCCAGAAATTTATTTCAGAGATTTTTCTACCTGTGGTTACGTCTCCAACAGGAGATGCAAAGTATTGGTTAAAGATTGGATCCTGATTAAGGTGGGGATGTAGAGAACGTTAGAAAAGGTAAGTGTTTTTGGAGTTTTTATATAAAAAAATTGTTTTGGTAAAAATAAAATATTGCTCCTATACAAAGATAGAGTTTAATTTTCTTCACGTGGTGACATCAACAGTTGTTGAATAGCTGTCAAGAATGTCCTGAAATTTAATGACAACTTTTTCTCTTAATTTAAAAGGTTTACCATCTAATGCTGCTATGCTCATGACAGATATTCAGGAACTGTTGATATCACCATGTGAAGAAAATTAAACTCTATGTTTTTATTGAAGAAATATTTTATTTATTTTGAGCAAAAAATGCTTTTCTATAAAAATTGCAAAAACACTTTTTCTCGCGCTCCCTATATCCCCACCTTCAAGTAACATAAAGGTATTTTAAACGTAGGTATGTGTTATGAAATTTACAATAATCCATCTAGCTACTATCATACTCATTGAGGAGGAATACAAAAGTACATAATAGTAATATTAATAATTTCAGGGAAATTTGAGCTCCCAAAATATCCCCCTCTCCCCTTCCTAGGTACAAACCTATCTGTTACATATCGGTTTCATCGACAGTAAACTCCTCGATAGGAAATGATACACTCTTCAAGATATTTGTAGTTATATCCATTTTATTTTAGTAAGGAGAAAATTGAATAGAGTAATTGTGTAAGGAACGTGCTTTTTCAGATTTATACCATAGGTTGATATTAAGTTAATAAAACCTAATTAAGTTAAGATATTAAATGTAGAAGATTAAACAAGAAATAAATTTAAAAGAGAATTTTACTAAAGAATGTTATAACCATTGAAGATAATCATATGTCAAAAATGACAATTTACAATAAAACTACTTAAGTTACATGTAATTTCAATTAAAATTTAAAAATTAGGAGGGAACAAATAGTGTAATATTTAGAGAAATGAAGAGTTAAAACATATTGAATTGTTGAGGATCAGTCAATTTTAATAAATATAGAGTAAATATAGTAACCCTTTTAAACAATTCAACTATATCATATAAATAAATCAAAAATATTACATAATGACTAGATGAACATTAACAGTTAATATATTATAATGTATTATAAAATTGTGAAACATATATAAAAGGATAAAATAAAGTTTCATGAAAAATAGTTAGTTCCATACAAACATTTTAAAATACAAAGTTAAAAATGACATCGAAAAAGTTGAGATGTGAAAATTAGAGTAGAGGAGTGACTATATAATGCAAAAGGTATAATGGGGTAGACTAATGTATAAGTTAAAAGTACAAATAACGGTAAAAAAATTAAGTGGAATAACATTAATAGAAATGATAATATGGTTAGGGTAAAAGTCTAAGGACGTTCCTTCGCTGGGGTGTTTAGTTCCTCTCCTTAATATAGCTCGCCTATGGCTCATTGGAGTTACGACATGATAAATAAATTAATGTATATATAGCTATATAATCAATTAATTAATCATATTTATTCATATTAATCAATTAATCAATTAATTAATCATATTTTTTTATGAAAAATAAATAAGGTATGTGTGTTATTAATGTTTACTAACATAATATTTAAACTTTATACACTCTGTTTATCCTGAGCGATAAAAGGCTTGTATTGACCGACTACACAATAGCCCTATCTTATAACTTATAAGTTACACCATAGTGTAACCCATCAAGTTAAGCTTATTACCTTTCAGAGCAAGAGTTAAACGCGTTTTTTTTAAATTATGACACAAAACTAATCGAATTAAAAGAGATGGGTTCGGGAAGTAGTAAAAACAACAATTAAAAAATTTCATTCCATGCAATTGTGTTGTGACTGCAAAAAAACTTTATGTTGTAAAAAAAAGATGTTTTAGTGGTTGGGGTCTCCTGAGAAGTGAAGGTCTGGGGTAAACTTATCCATTTTCCTTCTCTCTCACCCCCTTTATGGGCGGTCCGTAATATACTGACCAAATGAGAATATAAGGGGATGGAGTCCCCTCTGTTCATCTCCCGATTGTACACAGTACTAGTTTTGTGGTCAATTGAAATGACTTAACCCAGCAAATACATGTGCAGGAAAACAAAGTAATAAATGACCAACAGGTTGAGCGCATCTCCAACAGTGCGGAATATAATGGTGTTGTTGGTCAACTATGTGATGGACAGCTTCCTGTTCGACTGACCCACCATTGTTACCTACAATTGTGTACTCTTCCGGCTTTGTTTAGCTTGTTTACTTCAGTAACTTTATTTTAAGGTCTTTATTGGCAAAACGAGGAGTTTCGGCATAGTACCGAAAAACCTTTATTTTTCCTTCTCTGTGGCCAAGGTTAAATTGTTAAAATACATTAGAATAGTAAATTACCTTTTCTGAGATCTTGGAGCCGACATCAATTATCCAACAAGCCAATAAATGTATTATATGAACTACTTCATGATCAGAACTAGTGAAACTACTTCAATATCTTCTTTTGTGAGAAGCTTTTATTTTCCCCTGTCCTAATTATAAAATTAGCCTCACTGTACAAAAGGAACAGTTCTAAAAATATAAAAAAATGTATAGTGGTATGCGTCTTACTGCCATGAATTTCACCAGCGCTTACATATTTTAGCAACACTCCATTGACCATGAAAGGTAGCCAGCTTACCTTGATGGGTTACATTATGGCGCAGCTTATGAGATGATAATAATAATAATAATAATAATAATAATAATATGGCGCGTCTGAGCTACATCACTCGTAGCCCAGTACTGGAGATTAGCTAGTACTAATGTACCGTAGCTCAGGCCTAAATGTACTAATGCTACATCCTTTCCGTGGAGGTTCTTTCCATGTCCCGATGAGATGAGATGATGGTTATAGTGAGTATAAGGGTGTGAAATGAGTGGAAACTCCTAACGTAGCTTAGGCCTAGCTAACCAAACCCTAGTAACCGTTGGGGTATTCCTCTTTCGGGAACAAGACCAAAGTACCAGCTGGGGATCGAGGCAGAGACCCCTAGGCTTGTAGCCAGGTGCATTGACCACTACACTACGGGGCTGGTTAACTTATGAAATAGTACCATGGCGTACTCGTTCAAGGTAAGACTGCTGAAACTTTTCAGGGTAAATAGAGTGTACATTTTAACACACCATAAAATATTCATGATAATGTTAACTCTCTACTTTTGAAGACTTTATTTGTACTGAATCAAAATGTGTCTTTCCATTTGTTCATTAATGATAATACCTATTTTAATGTAGCTAGTCTGTAATAATTAAACATAGCACAAAATAAAAACATTTACGGAAAACACATGCCTTCTAGGACGGGCGCAAGACAACAACTGGCAACTTATTCTAACAAGGGAGTCTATCTCACCACCCAACGAAGACCTTATCACTGTATGACAGAAGTTAACCCTTCACCGTTGTCATGGTGGGTCTGGTCTGGCAAATTAGACTGCAGTCCAACCAACGAAGATCCAACATAGCGGGTTGCCTCAGAGGTTCTTAATGAGCCGTTGATTACGAGACTTGACTCCTTTAGTAAAAGCAGATAAGTTTACACACGTTTCGTAATAATATTTTATTCTTATTTTCAATTAGCTTGGCTTTTCAGCTAGCCTTGCTTGATGTATTATATTTTATCTTGTTCTCGTATGATTACAATAATTGCAAATAATGTTTATCCCTTTCAAAAATCACATAAAAGCTAACTATATAACTAGAATTAGAATAGGGATTAGCACTATTAAAGTAAATAATGCTCAAAATAATACCAAAGTTTTAAAATTATCTAAAAACTGTTTTAGCCCCTTCATAAATTTAAAAAACGTTGCTTACTGAAGAAGTTAAAACATTCATAGTAATCTTTATTTATCTCTAAAAAAACTTATTAGAATAAGTTGCATATGCTACGGCTCTCTAATAGACAGTCACCTATTAAGATGCAAGTGCTTAACCTTTCCATTTGTCTATTAGCCGCTTCATAAAAGGTCAGTGCAGAGGCTCTTCAATAACTTATATGTAATATTTTAAAATGCAATGGCTCTCCAATAGTTGTTAATATTTTTTTAAAATTCAAGTCCAATAGCTTTTATTAACCTGTTATTAACCTTTTAAAATATCAGTGCAATGGCTTTCCAGTAGTCTGTTTATAATTTCTTAAAATGCTAATCCAATAGGTCTAAGAAACTTGTTAGTGATTTCTTAAAATGCAAGTCTAATAGTTTTCAGTAACCTGTTTGTAATGTCTTAAATTGCAAGTACAATAGCTTTCAGTAACATGCTAGTAATCCCTTAAAATGAAAGTCCAAAAGGTTTCAGTAAACTGTTAGTAATCTCTTAAAATGAAAGTCCAACAGATTTCAGTAACCCATTAACAAACTCTTAAAATGCAAGTCCAATATTCTGTTAGTATTCTCTTTAAATGAAAGTCTAATAGCTTTCAATAACCTGTTAGCAATCTCTTTATATGCAAGTACAATAGCGTTGCGTAACCCCTTAGTAATCTCTTTTAATTAAAGTCCAATAGCCTTCAGTAGGCTGGTAATAATATATTTAGATAAAAGTCCAATAGCTTTCAGTACACTGTTAATAATTAATCTCGTTAAATGAAAATCCAATAGCTTTCAGTAACCATTTATAAATGTATTTAAATAAAAGTACAATATAGTTCAGTAGCCAGTTAGCAATGTATTTAAATGCAAGTACAGTAGCATTGAGTAACCTGTTAGTAATCTCTTTAAATAAAAGTCAAATTGCTTTCAGTAGACTGTTGGTAATATCTTTAAACTAAAGTCCAATAGCTTTCAGTAGATTGTTAATAATCTCTTTAAATGAAAATTCAATAACTTTCCGTAACCTGTTAGTTATCTCTTTAAATTAAAGTACAATAGATTTCAGTAGACTATTAATGATATAATATTTAAATGAAAGTCCGCTTGTTTCAGTAAACTGTTAATAACCTCTTTAAATAATCTCGTTAAATGAAAGTCCAATAGCTTCCAATAGACTGTTAATAATTTCCTTAAATGTAAGTCCACTAGCTTTCAGTGTCTTGTTAGCATTCTCTTAAATTGCAAGTACAATAGCTTTCAGTAGATTGTTAGTAATTATTTAAACTTCAGTATCCCCCCATTGGTTTTCTTTTGAGATGGTAATAACTATAAATGCGCATGGTTGTATACTAATTATAGAATAGGACAAGTATATATTATAAAAGAGGGAGATATCACAAAATGTGTGTTGTGGCATAGTATATATTAAATCTAAATTATGTTTGCAACCCATGACTTTAGCAGTTATTAAAAATGGTAAAATGAACAATAATTTTTGTTAGCATTGTTGACAGTAATTTTTAACAAAATGAGGTAATTTGTTGTGTTGGTCGTAATAATGGAAACGGAATTTTTAATAGATTTTTCCCATATAGACTAAGTATATGCGTTAATAAAAGTGTGGTTTGATAAACTTGGAGAGTGAATAAGTTCCGCTCGATTCTGCACCTACAATCATTGTGTGCCCAATAGAGCTGGGTGTGTGCTAATGTGCTTGACTCAGTCCAAGAACGACATGGTTCGGCTACCATTTCGGATGAATTGTAGGTATTTACCCCCCACAGGGCCAATTATAACGTTGATTCGCGACTGGAGTGGTGGTATCTTACAGCAAAACAAAATTTACCAGATATAACTCCCATTTGCTAAACCATATGATCTGCCAGACCATATGTTAAATTGCTGTCACTTTTGGCAGTTAAAACTTTCACATGAAACAATTTGTTTTTAACTATTTTTTCTTTTAACCTTTTTTACATTGTTGAAATATAAACTTTTGAAAATGACCGTTTGGATATTTCTTTTTTTGTGGAAGCAGTGCATCTGTGGTTAACTTAAAAAAATGCTTTACAAACGAAAAGGGCTGCGTTCTATTCACATAGTAGGATGTCAATCCAGATGAAAATAGGGCCGTTGATGACGTCGTGTAGTACAAACAGTTTTCGGTTATCTTTATATGCATATGTTTACAAAATAGAAATGTTTGTTTTATTTCGAAACTAATAGTTTGTATGGCTTTTTATCTAAATCACTAAACACATTTGTTTATTTTATGGTGGGCAGTTATAATAAGATAAAAGTATGAATATAATATTTGAAATTTATTATTTCATGGACTATAATATCACTTGTTGCCACAACCATGAAACAAAAAAAACAAAAAACAGTGATTTATTGATATTTTTTCTTTCAATAAGTTACGGAAAAGTTAATTGTACAGTAATTATTAGGGAAGTATTATTAAAAGAGTTTTTTTTAACACATTTGGTGGATAGTATAGTATTACTAAGAAAATGTGAATTATTTCAACATAGGCTAGCGTTAGTGAGTTTCAACCAATGTGTGCAATAAACAATCTTCTGTTAGCTCTCAGTGACCACCACTCCAGTGGCATATCAACTGTACTTTGCCATTCTCCCTATAAGAGTAAGCGTTTTCATTTATTTACAGTTAATCCTTTTTGTGTTAATTATCAGACACTAATAGTTTAAGATATCCTATAAAATAATATTAATGAGTTAAAATCGTATTTATTAAATAAATTTCAGTGCTTACAACTATACTTAA
Source organism: Timema bartmani (assembly GCA_902151455.1). Classification (NCBI taxonomy): domain Eukaryota; kingdom Metazoa; phylum Arthropoda; class Insecta; order Phasmatodea; family Timematidae; genus Timema; species Timema bartmani. The sequence continues at coordinate 19,012 of CABFWB010008134.1, forward strand.
ACTAAATTAAACTATCATAATATAAGAGTTGCATGTTCAGGGTCATGAATGCGTATTATAGTAAAAAAGAATTCCGTGAGCTTTTATTTTTTATTTTTTTAGGAACAATGGTATCAATACATTCGCTGTACAGGTAATCTGCTAACAAATGAGGTGTAACTTATAGAAGGACATGGCTTTTTGGTATGTTCTCACTTTTAGGGGTTTTCATTTAGACAGTAAAGCATACTTATTATAAAAACTATACCACAATCAAAATAAAATGTTACGCCATAATAGTTTACGTCTTAAAAAAATATAAAGTACACAAAAAGAGTAGATACAATCCATGAACACTTGTTTTTTTCTTTTTTACAGTCGAAAGAGAACTGGGCAGCCTTCTTTAGCCAAGTAAAGAGGTAACAAAGGACCAGTAGAAACTAAGAGGGACTAGTAGAAGGTAAAACTATCTATTAGAAGGTTAAAAAGTCCTAAATGAAGATAAAACGTTCTACCAGAAGAGAAAAGGCCTCAGCGGGGAAGTGATAAAATTCGGCGGGAATGAAAAACCCCATTAGGAAGGCTTAGAAGTTGATGGGTGGCACGACTGGAGCCACGGGTAGATGGGCACCTTCAGGTCTGAAACCCAACTCGTCGGCGACGTACGTGAGGCTGATTGGAATACCCTCTGGTGAGGTGTAGGAGAAACTACCTTGTTTCACTAACACATTGTCTGTGCCGTCAGCCGTGGGCTTGAGAGCGCCTTGTTCGTTGAGCGTGGTGCCATCTCCCGACAGGTAACTGAAA
>CABFWB010008135.1:0-19796 GCA_902151455.1 Timema bartmani
TTCTTTTTATGTGTGAATTTTCTTTTACATTTTTATATAAACTTTTTTTCAATAGTAGATTACACATATATATTTGTTTCAAATTTAATATGAAATAAATTACTTTTTTAAAAATTTTCTCTTGGTCTTTTTTCAAAAGAAGAAATAAAAGCGACGGACCACGCAATTACAAATTGAACTAATTTATCTTGAAGTGTACACACGCTAATGCTCTGTTCACACATTCTTAGATTGTCACTAAAACACTAAGTTAGTTTTGCAAGTTGTGAGCCCTCCTTAGTGAAGACAATAGTAGAAAGAACGGAGGAAGGAGGGGAATATTGCACCTCCGTTTTACTTGGAGAATATCTTAAAGAGACATTAAGTTTGTTGCCGTCGTGTTATCACCCACCAGCCAACGAAATGACAAAACTGTTGTGTGCCAGTTGTCCGGTGTATCATCTATTGTCCGGTACAAGAGTATTTCACAAGTAGTTAATATGGTTTGTATTATTTTGTTAAGATAGTTGTCAATTTTCAAGGTTCTCATATTGACTGTTTCAATAAAGAAAAACTTTATATAGTTGTTTTTCTTTACAATTTTGATAAAATTGTATGTGTTTATAGGTGCAAGATGGATATATTTGAACTTTTTTTTTATAGAATGTGTTGTTAAAATTAAACCTTTACTTATTATGAATTTAAAAAAACCCAGAGAATAATGGCACAAATGATGGTTTTATGGAAAATATATTGGATAGTTGAATCGACAATATAAATTGAAAAAGTGGAGCCTTGCCCAGAAATATTTCCCTGACATTTGTCACCTAAAAATAATTTACGAAAAAAGTTGTTCATATATTAAGTTAAATTAAGAATACTTCAGATAATTATTCACAATTGATACCCTCATTTAACTTAATTCACAAACTTAAAAAGTCTGTTTGTAAAAAAAATGCACAAAAGTAGAGAAAACTTAACAAAGTGGATTACCATCTTTATTTTTTGTTGATAAAAAAGAGCAATGATATATTTATCAACCTGGAAACTTCTCAACCCGTCCCAAATGCTAACGATTTCACACAGCTAGGTGAAGCAGATACCAGACTTGACCGATATTTCAGTGTTTTATCTATAAAATTGTAATAATGGAAGTGTCAAAAGTTAACAAGCTGGTGGGTTTTTTTAATACAGTTCATAAATTAGTCTGTTAAACACGTGTCTTTAAAAGATGTGTTTGGTAAAGTTTGAACAACTAGATGTGATCGTTTTGTACAATGAGAGTTAAAAATTAAACTCAACATTAAATTACTTATTTTTTAATAAAGGAGATTGATAAAACTAAAGAAAGAGGAAAAATAAACTACTTAGAGAAAATTTGATGAAGAAAGCCTACCTAGGGAAAGAAGAAAAATGTGGGAAGAATTTTCCACATATTTCCTCTTTCCCTAGGTTGGCTTTCTTTATCCAATTTACTCTTAGTAGTTTATTTTTCCTTTTTCTTTAGTTTTATCACTTTCCTTTATTATAAAATTATTTAGCCATTGGTTCATCTTATTTTTAAACAAATTAATTATTTTGTTTGATTGAAACTGGTCAAAGTGAGAATCTTGCCTCATGAACACCCTATCCATCTGTCTCCCAATTGAAGACTGGCCCAACAAGTCTCATCAACTCCAGCAGGTTCTTAGCTCGAATGAAAAATCATAAAATGGACGACAAAAGCCGCAAATGTCCACAATCCCCTTCCAACAAATCTAGTGCTAGTCACCAAAAGTTTTAAACCACACAAACCTGGAAAAGTAGATCCTCTCTGTTCTGACAAAGTAAGACGACTGAAGGTGTAGTATTTACTATGTTTAGGGGCATGGGAAGCTTCAAAATTTTCTGAATTCAGCTTCAATATTTGCAGCTAAAATTCTCAATTTATGTTCAAATTAATATTTATATGAAAAAATCTGAAGTAAATGAAATGAGAGGGGTAGTAAGTAATAACTTTATTTAGCAGATTAAAATGAAATATTACAAACTGTTTCAAAACTGAATCAAAGTTTGAATATTTTTTGTTAGTTGTTTTCTGCTTGAAAAAATATACTGTGGTTATTTATAAAGCTTCTTTATACACTAAAATTACCTGGTAAATGTATTACAATTTTTTTTTAATATTTTGTTTTACTCTGATAAATCAGTTACCACAAATTACAATTCAATTACTTTATATTTTTCCTTATTTGTAACGTGTATAACGGCTCGGGATTCAATAATCGAACATTGAGTATTTTAACTGTCAATATTTTAATTCGCAAACAAGAATTTTTTTTCAAAGCAAAGTCGAAGCTGATATTTCTGTCAAAGTAGTACATAAAGATTTAATATTCAGGCTTACATTGAGCTTTGGGAATATTTTATAATATATTCTAATAGAATTTGTATAGGAATGAAAGTGTAAGACCATTCATTTATATAAAGTGATAAGTTAATGGTCTTCAGATATGTTTGATGAGTTTAGTTCCTCTGACCAGGTGTGTGGTCTAGTGACCCACGTAGTAGCTCTACAAGATGACTGCTGTAAAACCCTGTTCCTGTCAAGGATGTACTTTTCCAGTGAAAGTGGCTTAATAAAACCAGGCTGATCAAAACGTAGTAAACAGTGTTGAAGTCAAATCCCACCAAATAGATATAGTTATATGATAAATATTAGTAATGAAACATTTCCTGCTATTAAAATACACAAACTTCCTAAAATTAATCATATTTCATTTGTTTATTCCACAATGCTACCATTATTAGCTGATGTGTGTTTCAATGGCAAAAATAAAAACCCAAGTTACATTTAAAATAAAAATATTTAATGGTCTCATTAGAAGTAACAAAGACTGACAAACATTTTGAGAAACCAAAGATGATTGTATTATTTGTCAAATAAATGCTAGTGTACAGCTCGACCAAGCAGATAAACAATATTTTTTTTAAAAAGTTCAGAACAGTTCTCGAACAAAAATAATAAAAACAACTAAAATTTATTTCAATACATCCAATTCTATTTATTTCATGCACTTCACATTCTTCACAGTAAAATTATAAAGTGATATTATTTTACGTCTATTTTAGGCCGTGATTTGTCGAACGCACTGCACTGAACTTGTTAATTGGGTGGCCAATGGTGAGACAACATCCAATTAAGATCAGGGAAGGGGGTCCTTGGATATAAAACAAAGATTTACGGGTAACTAAACCAGATCTGATCCTGGAATAATGGTATGGTTCTATTTTAGAATCTGTCCTCCCGCGTTTTTCTTTCCGGTGTCTCACCGTCCAGCCAGTGTCAGGTTTCGACCAACCACGGGACAAGGACACATAAACTCTCTTCACTCTATAGACCTAGCATAAGTTCATTCATAAAATGATACGTCCACCCCAAAAAATTAAGAATTAACTCCACTCACAATGTGGAGCTGTCAGGTTACAACACTTAACCTAAAACTATGCTTCAACCTGAATTTTTGTCCTGGTGTGTTAAGTGCCAACACTGGCCGGGGGCAGTCTTCAAGTACCAGAATATTGGTCATCAAGGGAGAAAATCAGCACTATCATCTTAGTAAGCCATTCACACACATAAGTGATGTGACATTGTGTATGCAGTATTTCTGTTTCCCTCATATGAGGATTCAATTATATTTATAGACGGTTAACACAACGAGGTTGTTAGTATAGGGGACTGCACTTAATAAGGGGGCTACGTAGGTATCCGAGATATCAGATGTTGTGCTTAGGTTAAATATTAATAAAACCTTTCCAGCTCACGAGTTTGTTGTTTACAGAAATGAGTTTGTTGTTTACAGAAATGAACCCAAAGCTATTTTCTATAACCATATACATAGTTAAAAAGTTGACATTTTCCACCCCGAAAAGTCCAAAAATCCACATATTTTCTGTTGATCATTAAGAGCTAAATGTCAGGGAAACGAAAGGTAACTGTTATAGGGACATAAAATGGATCTTTGTAAATAGAATGTTGTCATTTAGTAGGGGGTCAGAACACATTGTACTGTTATTTGTACTTTCCTCCTCCCCTGTTTGTTCTCCTACTGCTGAAAACCCTCACCCAGAAACTTCATGAACCCACTTGCGTTCTAGCACCAAGGAAGTTATGGCAAACTATTCCAGGCACCTAAAGTCCTTGGTCTATAATTACTCGCAACTAATGGTTTTAATCAGTACGCTCCAAATTACCCGAGTCTAGTGGGAGGCGTGAGATGCTGAGCAAACCAAAATAAAAGAAGAACCTATAGTCGAACACAAGTCAATAAACGTCAATTTGGTTTGGAAAAATTGTTCCTGGATTGAATTTTTGTTCTTGATTTAAATATGTTCAATTTAATGGATATATTTGTATGTATTTGAATTGTTGATTTTTGCAAGGTTGTGGAGTCGATACATATAAAGTCTTAAACGCCTTTATTTTTCTGACCAACTCCTTCATAAATGGCTAAAATATATTAATTAGTAATAACAAATTGACTGCAGTAAAATGCTCTAATACAGATTACTTCATGGGAGGTATCTTTGACATGAATTTATACTTAAATAAATTTGTCAATCCAAATTACAAATATTGGTACTAGAAAATAAAAATAAAAAGTATAAAATATTGTTATAATATAGTAAGTTTCTATTTTGAAGCCAGAGTCGGTGCATTTTTAATGACTCCGAATCCACAACCCTGGATATTAGAGATGGGCCCAATCTGCTATTTTAAATCTAATTCTTTACTTTAACATATCTAAATAAGAAAAACCTCTTTCGCTCAGAAAACAAGGTTTACTTTTATACATTAATTCTGGGGGAAGTCGCTCCAGTCAAGTGGTAAGGATTCGAGGTAATCGATATTTCCATCCCTATTAAAATATAATTAGCAGGAGGAAAATAAGCCTCAATTTCACGAAGATGACAGCAAATTTAAAAGGTTCTCGTTAAAACAATTCAAGCATTTCCCTCTCGTGGACCAACATTCTCGGTACAAATAACATCCCCGTAGACATTAGAACATAGAAGATAAAATATTTACCAAACAAATGTGTCGGATATATTGTTAAACGTGGCCTTAGAACTGCGTGGAGGTGAGCATGCATTAGGGACAGTGGCTATCTTGTACAACATTCACATGAAGAATTCAATTTAAAGTAAGTGCAAGTTTTGAACAATTCTTAGTCTTCGTTCTTGAATTTTCGTTGTTTGAATAATTTAAAAATTTGGGAAAGATTAGTTAAACTTCGAAACATTAGAATAAACAATAAAATGTTCATATATTATGAAACTTTCACTAAATATGACATATTTAACCCATTTTCTCATGTAATGTTTTATTCATGGTCATGGTCATAGTATAGCACTAAACTGGTAACTTCATCTATTAGCTTCAATATGAAGTATTCAGACTGGCTAAGAGTACAGTGGCTCATTGAAAGATGGCATTATAATCACACATTTGCGCCCGTGCCAGGGAAAGAGTAACACAAATGATAATTTGAAAAAAGGATAGAAGGGCAAGGCCTACAGACTTTCCAGAAAACTAGGCCTCAATGTTCACAATTAAAACACATAATTATGTAATTTTCAGGGTACATCAGTCCACTTCTTATGAGAAGAGAGTAAAACACAGACTGGCTAGAGGTAGGTCATGGTCACTTAGATACTGTTGTTACCTGTTCAAACTTGTATCTTGACTATTGGTAGATGGATACTATGTTGTATTTATATTATATTAACTGTTGTGAGTGTCCCTTCTCGGAAGGAAAGGAGAGAAGGTTATCTAAGGGTGAGACCAGGGATTTGGTAATATATTGATGAGGAAGTTCCAACCTATGAAGCAGTGCAACTATTGGGGAGGGCTCGTATTACTATTATATCATAGCACTTTAAGCTCAAAAGCATAACTATGATTTTGACTCATGCTATAGTACTGGACTTATACTTTTAGCCTTGCTGCCATAGTCCAGTATGTGTTTTAATTTCTTCTACTGTAGAAGAGACTAATGTACCCAAAAAAATTACATAATTATGTGTTTTATTGAGTTTTAATTGTGAATTTTGAGGCCTAGTCTTCTGGTGTGGTGGCCTCACCCTTCTATCCTTGTAATGTTTAATTTAATACAGCCATTTGGAGCAATTTTTTCTTTAATTTTATAAAATCGTTAATAAACAGCAGTATAACACAAGAGCCAAGAGTTTGTATGGTGAGGAATTCAAATAAATTGAAGTTTTTTTACAACTAAAATTCCTGTTCTTCTTAATTATGACTATTCAATTTCAACCTGGATTTTAATTCCTTAATAGTTACAATTTCAATATTTTCCCATGAATCAAACCTCACATTAATCGTGCAAAATCACAAATGTTATGCGGAGTACATTTACAATTTACCGATACTAAAGTGAAACTGCAAAGTAACTGATAATTATTATAATGAAAATATACCCAATTCTGAATACCACAGTTTGTGTCATATTGTGCTGTCGTACATATCATAGTAATATCGTGAGACGTGTTTTTACAAACTTTCACTTAGCCCATCTAATGAAATATCAAACTGGATTTTAAGTTCATTGAAGCATTTTAATATGTATTTTACACAGGAAAAATTGGATCTTTATGCGTAAATGACTTTTTGGCCTTTTATATTCGAATAATGGTCAAATAGGTTGATTTTAATGAGAATTACCAATATCCAAACTGTATACATTTTATTAAGTAGTAGATATCATTGTTCTATGCTTTTTTGCATCAAAGTGTCATAAAAAAAGTATCAAATAAACTATTACTTTATTTTCTTGATATTCCTATAGCTGATCAAATTATATTCCCCTCAACCAAAACAGACCCATGGTAAAGAAGTAAAGCGTGTTTAATTTGGCTTTTATGACAGACACATTGTGACCAAAGACAAATATTTTAAATTGAAGTATGAGAAATTTAGCTATAATCTCAGCACAAAACCACTTAATTTTGAGTTAATTTTTTTAAACACTTTTAGTCAGAAAAGAAAAGTATTTTATTTACTGACTATGAATACAGAAATACAACTTTAAATTTGGCAAATTTCAATTATTTTATTCACCACAAATAAGTTTTTGCACAAATTGTTTGCGTGACAAAAATCTAAAATAATTAAATTACATGGCAAAAAAAATTTTTTTTAAACTAAATTTTAAATTGTTTCACTTAACTAAAATTGTAGACGATTCAGATTCGGCCCATCTCTAGTTTCTGTAAATCTTGCAAAAGTATTTTGATTATCCCCCCCTCCTCGAGAGATAAACCTTTAACCCTACATACAAATTACAAACAATATACCCTACAATATTACAACTAAAAACTATAAATAAAAATTGTTCAAGTGAATGTTGTGGAGGCGAGTCCCAATACACACCCACAAAAACAGGGCACACAGACAAAAGTGGTCTCGCCTAGTATCTGCCTCGCAACGCCGCCAGTAGCCAGCCCGAGTGCCCGCATTCTGTCGCAAGGCGGGAATGAAACACAATCATAATAGGATGTGATATGGTAAGGCCATGGGCTGTGTCCAAACTACGATAGCATAAATAATTGGGGCAGAGTCCCCCATTGCTACAGAAACAAGGGGCGCTGGTGCCGGCTAGGAATGAACACATTTCCCCCGTAGCTACTTCCTGGCCGAACCACCGATGTTTCTTTCTTGCGCTATTCGCTACCTGAGGTCTACAAGTTACAAGAGAAATATCAGGGGAGAGGAGAAGAAATAAAATATACCTATAATTCATTCAGTTAAAACTAGTCTTTCACACACAGAGAGAGAAAAAAAACTTAAGTTGTCCAAAACCTGCAAAAAAGAAATACCGAGCGGTTCGACCTTCCCCGGTTTTTTAAATCATTTTATTTTGTTGTTATGTACAGGACAGCTTCACACTAAAACTCACATGTTGTAAAAAAATTCAGGTACGGCGGGGCCGCCAGACAAGGAGGTTACTCTGCCGCAGCGGCCTCGGCGTTTGTCGGCGTCTGTGCCGCGGCAGGCTGCGCCGACTGCTGCTTATCGGCGGTGGTGTTCTTCTCCTCTGTGGCTGAAGCATCACTCTTGGCAGCCACACTCTTTTCCTTGGCCTCCTCTTCCCGGGGGACCTCTTCAGCGCTCTCTGTGCCGTTGTTTTCTGGTGCTACTGGACTGCTCACCTTCTCTGCTTCTTTGTCTACAACCGCTTCTAATTTCTTGGGGGTTACTGGTGCCGAGTCTCCACTCGGCTTGCTCGTCACTTCGTTACTCGTGGCTGAAGGTTCTACCTTCTCCTGCAACATCACAACCTTCATCAATGAGAGGTTTTCCGTATCACGTCGTCTCACTACCTGTTTGTGCTATATGCCTTTGTACTAGTTACGCTAATGTTTTAGGGAGGAGGAAAATTGTATCTAAAGTAAGTGTACTTGCAATTGCATCAGGGCTGTGGTGTGGGAGTCACGGAGTCTGAGTCGAAAGCAATCTTGGGTTAAGTCGGTACATTTTTACCGACTCCGACTCATAATTGCTTCTGACTCAAGACTTCACGACGTCGGCTTCAAAATAAAAAACTTGTAATGTTATACCAATATGTGTTAAACATAATTCAAAATGTCGAAGAAGATTCCCATGAAGTAATTTGTATTGGAGCATTTTACTGTGGTCATTTTGTTATTACTAATTAATATACATTAGCCATTTATGAAGAAGTTAGCAAGTAGAAAAATAGAGAAGTTGGGTGTCTAAGGCTTGGGGTAGGGAATGCACAGCCCTGATTTGTAGGGGGAGAGTGGAAAACCACTCTCAGTATACCAGAGCAGGTTACTGGCGTCATCGCGAGAGAGACCTAGGGGTTTGACAAGATTTGATTATAAATGTCAGCAAATACCAATCATTGTTTTGTCCTTTAAGCTCTAAGGGTCAGGTGGACATTTGTTATGGTGGGTCAGTCGCCTGTCTTTTACACTATAAAGTGTGTGAGGGAGGGGGTGTAATGCAAGCCCTTACAAACTGGATGAAAGCTCCTCTTAGCTTTAAGGTTGGGTGGAGGTAAAAGAAAGTTTAAGCCAGAAAAGATGTGCAAGAATGAAGATAATTACTACTCCACCTTATTTACCTATTGCGAGAGAGAGAGAAAAAGAGGGGGGGTTACAATGGAGTGTTTTGCTGATAGCAACTTAATTTGTCAGATTAAAAGGAAATATTGCAAAAATACTGTGCATACAATCATTTTATAAGTGTTTTAATGTATTAAGCTATATATAGGCTATCCACAATATATTTTTTCAAGCATAAAACTTTTTTTTTAATACAGGATTCCTACAGTATTTGTAAAAAAATTCTCCCTGACTTTCCCTGACTATTTTCCCAAGTTCCCTGACCAACTTCTTAGAAAATTTCCACTATAATTTTATGGTACTATTAATATGGAAATATTAATTTAATTACATTTATTTCGACCTCCTCCTCCCCTACAGCCGACCTTGCCTCACCTCTCATGGAAGAATAAGAACGCAGACGTCTTTCCAATCAGTTCAGGGAAAATTATGTAAAAATAACAAAATATTTCAAACCCAATCAAAAAGGAAAAGCTGAAATCCATCTGCAATTATTTTTCAGAAAGCTAGTTTACACTTCAGGGATGGATCACAGGCTGCTCTTTTCAGTACCCCTACAGGTTTTGTTTTAGGAAGCTTTTCTTTTTTTTTGAAATTTAACGTGGTCCCAAATTTGTAATGCCTTTTGAAAGCATGTTGCATTCTCTAACCACCGCACACCACAGAACTTCAAAGGAAAAGTTGTACACCCTGTCAACTGGGTAAACAACGCTTGACGAGCTGTAGAGTCAGTGAATAGGTAGTATGTGTGACACAATAAGCAATTTATATCCCAATTGATAGGTTCCACTCCTGTTCTCAAGGAACCATGAACAACATGAAGCTCACATGTCCCCAGATTTATCAAAATACATACTTCATTGTCTGTACAGACTTTATGTGTTCCTGAAGAAGCGTTATAAACTTTAAATTGACGTTTGGGCCATCCATTGACACTTGTATAAACTTAGAGACTGGAAGAGGAGAAATACCATCAGAGAAATGCTTAAGTAATTCTTCAGCGGTGCTTCTATCGAAAAAAATACTGTTCAAGCAATGACTGACAACTTTATGATTTTCCTTGTCCCAGAATCTGAATACAATGTCCATTTTCCCTCTTTGAATAACTTTATTCAATGCCTCATAAAAACAAATTACAAAGTTGTTACATGATTTTAGGTAGTCCAGTAAATTGTTATGAAAGAATGGAGCCAAGCCATGCACAATGAAATATGCAACCTTGTCTCCACAAGAGTAAAGGCACTGACAATGGAATAACTCGAGAAACATAACTTAAAAATTGTACTTAAATTATTGCACGAATTGAAATACATTTTATTGTCAACCACTTGCAAAGCCCAAATGACTTCGAAACTTATTTATATTATCTTTCATAACAAAAGTGTTAGGGTTTCTTCGAGTCACTACACTACTTTTCACTGTTGGCAACACCTTCCTTCTGCGGCTTTACAATTTCCGATGAAATTGAAGTGTGACATGAATTGTCATTTCTCTGACTTTCACTGACTTTTCTTAAGCTTCCCTGACTTTCCCTGACCAATATTTTTTCCCCTGACTTTCCAGACCGTAGGAACCCTGTAATATTCCAACTTTGATCTAGATTCGAGAATATTTTGTCTATTCAATTCTAGTTCGCTTTGAATTGAAAAATCGGACTTCGCACATCCCTATATTTCATACATTCAATTCGAGTTCGGTTTGAATTGACAAATCAGAATTCGCACATCCTTATGTTTTATGATAAAAAAATGTGTAGTATATTGCACAATCGTTTGTCATATTTTGTTCCTATCTGATAAATCAAGTTATCATTCAGATTTTTCTATATGGATATTGATTTGTAATGTAAACAAAGGAAAAATGTCTCAAAACGGCTGTAATAAGATTGAGTCATAATGTAATCTGTCAATGCTAACATTCAGGGTGAATCAAGTATACATAACAGCTCAGAATGTAAATAATTGATCATAAGTGAATATTTTTATTGGAGAAGCTTCGTAAATGTCAAAGCCAGAATTTTTTTCAAAGTGAGTCGAAGCTTATTTCAATTGGTTTTGAAACCAATCAAAGTTGCGCACACCCATAGTAAAATGTTTTTCATTATTTTGTACGCTATTTTGAATGGTTTTCTCCTACTACTAGCTACCCTTGCGCCTACTCGTACCTCAGGCTTGTCTACTGCTGCTGGCGCAGTCTTGTCCTCGGTAACCTCATCGCTGTTCACCTTCTTCGTCTCCTTCTTGTCTTCCTTGTCGTCTTCCTCGTCATCCACCTCCATCTTGCTGGACTCCTCGGCAGCCTTCTTCTCCTGGGGTTCTGGGCCGGCCTTACTACTGCCCTTGTCGTTTGACTCATTGCTGCTGGCTGCATCTTGCTCCTCAGACTCCGCCTTCTCCTCCTCGTCCTTCTTGGGTCTCCCACGCCTAGAACCTGCAACGAGGGATATGTTGGGATGATGAACCAAAATATATATATTAACAATAATTATATTTTATGAGGCCGAAAATTTTGAAAAGTTATTTTGTGGATTGTTTGTCAGTACCCTTCCCCTAAAGTAAATGTCTAATTCTCTGAAAATGTGTTGGGCATATACACTAATAATTACTACAGGATTGTGTTTGCTGATCAAACAACAAACATGCAGGTAACATGTTTAGATGTACATTCCCTGAAAAACAAGTTCAGGATTGCTTAGTAGTAAATGAGGACAACCAGCGGTCTAGCCCAGCTCAGAATCTTCAAATAGATGACCAATCACTTGCTAAATATGGCGTGGGGTTGTTAGGTACAGCAGATGAATGCAAATAAGAGTTGGGTAAAACGTTCTTAGAGACACTAGAACAAACAAACCTGAAATTGTAAAAAAATACGCATCTATGTTTCATCAGCAAGTATTTAACAAATAAATTTCCTCCGTTTTAGCCAAGATTTTAGACACTAACAACCTGAGTTAGTGAAAATCGTGGATGTGCATTAACTACTGATGTATTATATTCTCTTCTTAAAACCTCAAAAAATAATCTTTTAAACAAAGATTTTTTTCAAAACAAGGTCTATGGAAACTAAACCAACTTGATAATTTGTAATAATGCAGTTATAAATGAAGCATTCACAAATGAAAATGTGTTTCATCACATTCCTATGAGGATTGCATGAACATAGAGTGAAGTAGCTTGTGAATGAGTTGTGTGATAAGACAACCACCTAAGAAGGAAACCCACTAAGACTAGCCAGCACGGCATGGAAACAGACAGCAAAGCAACGGAATGACCAGAATGCTTTCCCGAGAATTAAATCTGTTGACAATGCAGCCAGGCACTGCGAAGAACTTGCCAATAACATTTGTTGTCGGATGGTATCAAAACTTTTACAAAGTACTAGAATTTCCTTTGCTGCCGATATTTCAGATACAGCTCAGTTGTCAGGTTTTTTTTAATGAAGGGAGATTTGTGGAGGAATTATTAGGACTAATACTACTTTATGGGAGAACCACTAGAAAAATCATAATTAATGAGATTTCAAAAGTCCTTGCATTAAAAAGTCAGCTATGTCAAGTGAAAAGGAAGGTCTGGTTGGGGAAATGAGACAAATTAATAACTGTATACCGTATTTACCCGAATATAAGACTCGAAAATAAGACGACACCTATTTTGAGAACTTGAAATTAGGGGAAAATCTTTTTAGTAATTATTAGAGTAGTCAATATTCAGTCACTAACAATAAAAATTTAAATAATACTATCACATCAATATTATTCATATACTGTACATTGATTCAATTTTTATTGCTGCAATGCATATTTTATTCCGAGTAACATCATTATCACTTTGATCATTCTGCAATGAAATAAACTAAATTTGAAAATCAAAGTCTTGGAAAGAATACGTTTTAGAACACACAACTCATAATATGGCAAGCCTCGCCATGCTAATTTATCAACAACTAGTGAAGTCGTGAAGTTGTTAAAAAGTATCGGTTTGCTGTAGTACTTCATAGCGATATATCCATAGTAACTATCCGATATATTTTCCCGGGCGCTTTGTGAAATATCGTGAATGATAAGGTGTAATTATATTTGCGTGTTTAGAATGTTATGAAAATGCATTCATTGTATATGACTAGTTACTTCCTCTTTTATTTTCCGCATGGGTGTTAAAACTATACATTGCGTTAGTTGTAATGTTTAGGTACGCCATCTTGTTGACTATTTTTACAAATGGATCGAAGATAACAACTGCGATTTAGATGGTGGAACGATAATAGTCGATAGGGAGTGGTTAGAAATCAACCGGTGATAATGCGCCAGCGCCATTACAGCATTCCTTCGGTAAATCACATGAAAGTATCGGGTTTCTTTTAGGCCTACAATCGAGTGGAAAACACAATTTACCTTCTTTTTTTTTGCTATAAGATTCTTTTTCTGTATTTATTCGTTGCTTTACCATCATTTAAACTATTTCAAGTTTCTATTATATTTATTGAGTTATGAAAGTGGCCAACATGGACGTCCTTAGCACAATACATCGTAATTGCCGAAAACAACAAACATAAAATATTTAAATATGTGAATATCTGCTAAAACGAAAAAAAATGCTGGTTTGTTAGAATTTAAACAAAAACATGCCTTTTCTTTGTAAAATAAACGTATATCGGTATGATACAACATAAAAATGTTGACCTTATACCAACATTTTTCTTCATGCGTGAATATAAGACGACCCCCAACTTTTCGAGGTTGAAAACTGAAAATAAACCTAGTCTTATATTCAGGTAAATACGGTAGTTCCTTAGTTAGCACTGCATTATCCATAATACTGTCCTTTGTGATAAATTGAGTAAGGATTTTGCCCCTTATTAACTGAAATCACAAAACCAAGGAACTTTACGAAGTCAAAATCAGCTCTTACACATAAGAAGGTCTCAAAAAGTTTTTAAAGGATCTTAATTCTGAATTTAGAGATGGGCTTCTCTATAACAATGTTAGGTGGGGTCAAATGCTGAAAAGAGTGTGGGATTTGATAGGAGAAATACTTATCTTCCTTAAAATAATGGATGAATCTGAAATATTTTACAAGATCCATATTTTTTTACCTGAACTTAAAATAAATAATTTGTAGAAAACGAAGAAGTCATTGTTGATAAAGAAGGAATAAAAGGCTACTTGAATAATCTCGAATCTGAGTTTCATTCAATATTCATGACAATATTTGGCTCAACATGGACCTGCAAAAGCACATTCACTACAATAACTACCATCAAATGCAAGAACAGAAGTAGTTTGAGAGATAACATTCTTGAAAACCTGCTGTACATTTCTCACAACAGTTACGAGCCTCAATATATGAAAGAACAGGACTTGCCACTTTTAACAATAAATTCCTTGTCAGGTTGGTTTGCATGCAATAATTGTAGTTTTGTCAAATTTATTTCCAGGTTCTCTGGATATAATATTATTTGTATCTCTGGCAATGATTTATTTTTGTTTGTTAAAAATACTAACCAAAGTGA
The DNA here is from genome assembly GCA_902151455.1 of Timema bartmani. Lineage (NCBI taxonomy): Eukaryota > Metazoa > Arthropoda > Insecta > Phasmatodea > Timematidae > Timema > Timema bartmani. The sequence goes on from CABFWB010008135.1 coordinate 14,635, forward strand.
GGTTCATTTAAATAGGCCTAATTTAATATTTTCCCTATCTTATTTCTTCAATTATTTTTCATTCGAGTACCTCAGATAATTGTACAATTAAATATAAGTGGCCCTTAGGAAAATTTAATTGAGAAGGCCTGCCCTAGAACATGTGGCCACCGAAGCAGGTGTTAGAAAGCCCTGGCCATGTTTAGTTCACGTACCTCTTCCGCCAGTTGGTGGGGTCCTCTTTTCCCTCTTGGCGGGCGGTGGAGGTGTGGGAGGGACCCCTCGCGTGGAAGAACGTGTCCGCCGCCGGTTCTCCACCTCCGTACCGGCTCCTTCTTCCTTATGCCCCAGGCCCTAAGAACAAAATAGGAGCTATAGTTCAAGGTCAAACAGCACATAGCTTACAAATTAACTTAACTACAGGAATCTAAAATCTTTAAGGATATTAGATATTCGAGAAAATATTGGATGATTCAAAATTCAAAAGAAAACAAAAATCTTTGTCTTCAACATTTTGAGTTTTAATCTGTTTAAAACTCTAATAGGCTCTAATTGGTTGTTCAGTCCCAACAAAATTACAGGACAAGTTCAACAACCTGACCTCAGACCAATGATTTAACATTTTAACTGAATGTACACATGCTATAATGAATGTTAACATTTAGCTACTATTTCTACTTCACATTATTCTGTTATATATTCCCCTTAAATTTAAACCTATAATTTTTTACAAAAATCGAATTTGAGACTCAAAGGTAAAAATTAATGAAGATTCGAATTCTTAATAGTGTATTTGAGCCATCTCTAAACTTAACCTAAGTTAACAACCCTAGCCAGGGAATATAATAGGCTTCGTTTCAGATACACGTGATTGTATTTGGCCTCCTAGAGAGTAATCACTTATTGTGATTTGGCCTTGTGTTGTTTACCAACAAGACAAAAGGACAAGAATAATCCATCTGCAATAGTTGGGTTTGTTACAAAAAATAAAGGATAAACGTGGTCGCTGGTGATGGGTTTTGCAGCTTAATAAAAATATTAAATTTAGTTTGGGAGATTGTTTTAGCTTGCATGTTCACAAACTCAGTTTGGCACATTCAAGGCCAAATTAAACAACAGGGGAGACAAATACTCCATTTTTTGGGTTAGCTAGTGTTTTTTATTTTGTTAAAATAGATTTAAAAAAATTATATTTGCGTACCTAGTAAATTAATGTTGATTTCATTTGTGACAGACATTACTTCAGACAGTTTATTTGCATACAATTCCATACAAATCTATGTATTTAATCAATTTAACACTCACCAAGAGAGTGAGATTTTAAAATTTCAAAATCATATGTATATTTTTGTATAAAATAAAAGGTGTCTGTGAGAGACATGACATTAAATGGACAAACTTTTCTGCAATGCCCAAACAATTAATATTTGCTCTGATTTTAGTTAAAGCAGAGCTTTAGTGATTTGTTCCCTTAACAACAATCGAGTTATCTGCTTCTACAACAATGTTTAACAAGACCAAAATGTGTTATTTCTTTATTGGAATTTATAGACAATGTAACAGACATGACAGCAATTTGTGACAGACATGACACCTCTGAATGATATAATAAGTACTTGTAATAAGCTTTGCTTATGGCCAGAAAAAAAAATCCACACTTTAGAAATGACCATCTTTCAACAATAAATTATCAAACTTATATATATTTTTCTGTGGAATTGAGAACTTCTTTAAACTCTTCATTAGTATGCAGGTAAAATGCCTTAAAATAAGATATATATTTGTTTTTGTTAACTTCAAAACTTTCTTATCAAAATACTATAAGGGTTTTGGTATCGGTTTATATTACAAAAATAGCTTCAGGTTGACGTTAGTGTGAAAATGATCTTAATTGATTCTACATTTTAATTTGTTTTGTTTTTTAAATAATTATAAAATATTTGATATATTTTGGTTAGAAATAAAGAAACTCACTATTATATTATGCTTTATGTCAAGGGTCGGCTAATTGGTTGATCTCTCAGCACTTTTCAATCGATCGAGTAACAAAACTACATCATAAACTTGAAAGACTATCTTTAAGTCTTCATAGCTCGCAAATATATCGAGTAGGCCTACTTTCAAATAATATTTGAATGTGACCAAAGTAACAATGAGGTAATTGTTATTTGAAAATTAAATAGTTTAATATTAGAAATGTACCTTTTATTTATTCTAAATTGTTTCTAGAAATATGACCTTTGATAAGTAGGTTTATAAGTGAATTGAGGCCCTAACAGTATGCTGATCCTGGATGGGTAGGCCCTACTATCCCCTGCTTAAGGCGATAGGATTATTAAACAACATTTTAAACAAACACCAACATTTGCTTGAAGAGAGGATGAAAACTCATTTCATGGGAAGAACCACTCGCACAATATGTGAGGTTAGGTAATGAGCCCTTGTCCTAGTCAAGTGCGCTAGCGCTGAGCTAACCCACCCGATCGAGGAAGCACTGACCTTGAGAAGAGCCTCCCCTTCCTGAGCTGTCCTGGCTATGGTGGACACCCTCTTGCCCACATTCCTTCGTCCACCCCGGCTTTGCGGAGAGTCATCCTCAGACTCCTGCAGACAGACAGACCCTTGTCATGACCGACTGTCAACCATAACAATCATTACATGTCCTTTATCTAGTTTAGAGCGGCCTAAATAGTTTGCGCTAGAGCCGTAAACTGGTACTACAACTCCTAGGTTTATGGCTGCAGTAAGGTTTGTACTAGTCGCCAACTGGTACTTCAACTCCTAGGTTTATAGCGGTCAGTAAGGTTTGCGCCAGAGTCGCCAACTGGTACTACAGCTCCTAGGTTTATAGCGATCAGTAAGGTTTGCGCTAGAGTTGCCAAATGATACTATAACTACTAGGTTCATTGCGGTCAGTAAGGTTTACGCTAGAGTCGCCAACTGGTATTACAACTCCTAGGTTTATAGTGGTAAGGTTTGAGTTAATCACCAACTGGTACTACAACCCCTTGGTTTATAGCGGCCAGTAAGGTCTGTGCTAGTCGTCAACTGGTACTACAATCCCTAGGATTATAGCGGCCAATAAGGTGTGAGATAGTCGCCAACTAGTATTACAATCCCTAGGTTTATAGCGGCCAATAAGGTGTGAGATAGTCGCCAACTAGTATTACAATCCCTAGGTTTATAGTGGTCAATAAGGTTTGCGATAGTCACCAACTAGTACTCCAATCCCTAGGATTATAGCGAACAATAAGGGATTCATTAAAGTAGCCAATCCCCAGTGTGATACGTCATCCTCTCCAAGCAATTGATGGTGCCTTTACTAAAAATTATTCAACTTGTTCCATAAGATGAAATAGTTTGTCACTAAAGAAGCAAAAATTGCTGCTTAGTAGTGTTTGTTTTTAAATTTCCCCAAGAACTTGACAAGAAAGATTCTATTGGTTCTTGAAATATCATTGTTACTGTATACGCTAAACTACTAATGGGCAAATAGCCGTTTACAGGAGCAGTTGTGGCAAAATTTCTACCTTGTGTTGTATATTCACGGCAGTGTTTTTATATACACACTAAATAGTGTCTCTGAAGGATAAATTAACCAAATATGATTTATTTAACTCAAACCAATATTTTAAATAGCAGCTATAAAGTGGAGGCATTTTGTCTTCACCACACAGCTATGGAGTAGGCTAGCTTGGCCAGTTGATAAGGGAATTAAGTTTTTTTGTTAATAAAACTATAACTGTATTTGTCTATTCAAGGCTAACTTACTATGGTAGCTTTATGTTTAATCTCAATTTTGAGATTAATTTAAAAAAATCAATCCAACATGATATAATATAGAATTCGACATCTCAAAAGTTGATTCATGGAATATTTCAATTGGTAAAATATTATTGATATAAGAATAAAGCCTCTAGAGCTAAATTAATTAATAACCCGGTGATAAAATAAATAAACACATATAAAAGAAGTCTTTGGAAATCTAGATATATATATAGTGAAAGTTAGTACACAGCCTATTGCATAGGCTACCCAACAAGCAGTGAAAAAGACTATAGGCCATTAAACGAAACAAACATGGAGGGCGTTATGTACGTCTGGAAAATAGACCCGTTACGTGGCAGGGAACAATGCGGTTCTGACATATTAAGAATAATCTAAAACATAAAACTAAACATTAAAAACATAATAAAACATATTAAAATTTGGCGCGAAACGCCCAGTTTCTAACGTCTGCCGCCAGGTGGTTATCGACGAGTGAACTCTTGAAGTTTACTCTGCCCCGCCATTGAAGGACATACAACAACTTTAAAAATAGAATCAACAGTGTTTTTACCGAAATTAAGAACATTCTCATAGCTTAAGCGAAGCACTGATAACCTTCAATTACACCACAACACTGCCTTTCTTTAAATATAAAGCACTAAAGATCCACGAATTTTCTTGTTAATTGATGGCTCCCCATATTTATCACTCATCACGTTGGCCCAGCATGGAACGTTGACTTTCATCGCGATTAATGCCGCAAATAACACGTTACCTTATTAACTGTATCCACAGCGTTGTCCTTCTTTAGATCTGCTTTCTCACCAGACATTTTACAAAGCGTAATTTCACTTACAAACACGTCAAAACAAACAAATAGTAGACACCGACAAAACTCTGGTAAAAATGTTTATACAGTAAGGAAAGATGGCGGGTAGCGTGGGTCACGTGACACATCTTGAACTTCAAAAATATAGTTATGTGCTGGTGTCTAGTAGACTAACTACGAACCAAAATCTGTTGGTGGGAGTTTGAAGTGAATTTCTAGCACCGTTTGTGAACATTAATACAGTAAAGAATGAAATCAAATATTTGCAACTAAAAAAAAAGATAGCAGTTGCATTAAAGTGTAAAAAAATCAGTGTTCTAAATTGAATCAAAATCGGTACCTTACGTGGAATAGTCTACAATATGTTTATGTTCATTCAAAAATAATACTTTTAATGTATTCCCCTCATACGTTAGAATAATGAGTAGATCATAAAAATTATGTTTATATTATTAAGAGCCTGATCTTGGGTTTAAGTGTATAATATCCGCGAAAACGGAAATAGGATAAAGCTAGTGGATACGAATGGTCATCAGTGCGGATAGATAACATTCCTCTATAATTCTCTCTCTCTCTCTCTTTATCA
>CABFWB010008137.1:0-10613 GCA_902151455.1 Timema bartmani
ACACATTAGCGTAAGTGCGTATAACCCGAACGGGTAGTAAGACGTGGTGCTAATAATAATAATAATAATAATAATAATATGTTGGGAGCCGCCTTAAGAATGTTTACATAGTTATACAAATGTTTGCGACATATCTGTTTAGTACAGCTGCTATAGACGTGGTCAATTGTATAAAAAAATACACTTAAATTAAAATCATCAGGGCGTTTTGTTCATTACAGCCGTGACCTTGGTTGCAACGGTCACGGAGATGACAAGTTAAGACTGTAACGGATTTGTCCGATGTTGGCCAGCAACCAAACGCTACAAAACTCGATGACTCTATGCGAGATCTGCTAATAGCTATATGTATCTTGGGGCTATTACACTCTGAACGGCTTTTCACCAGTGTCGGTGTTAGCATGGTTTCAACGCGTTGATCTCATATCAGATTGGACGTGATGGGGAGATTGGGGTTAAAATTCTGGTCGGTTGTATTTAGGGTGGTTTTCCCCATAGTGGTTTTATCTCTCTCCCTCCTCTCGAATGTGGTTACATTTCCTTTAAAAATTCTTCCTTACCTATTCCTACCCCAACAGTGGGATTAATGTACAGTATAACCCGAAAGGGTACTAATACACGATCTAAAAAAAACCTAAGTTTTATTTTCTGTGATCATCTTTATGAAAGTTTTCTCCTGAAGTTAAACTCGTATAAATATTTATATTCGTTTTCAAAATATGATGAGGATCATTTAAAATAACTTGTGTAAGCTTTTTAACAATGATATTACTTAGAGATAAAAAATAGAGGAACTTTTTGAGGAGAGATTATGACAAACCAAAGAATTGCCCATGCCTTTAAAAATATATATCACTAACCTAGTACAGTAAATCCCTTTTTTTTCGTAAATTAACTTTACGTATAAGAATGAGTCATAATTCTTTACGACCCAATAGCTTGCAAATCAACTATACATAGTCAGACTAGAGTCTTAAGGGTGTTTGGAAAGAAAGGTAGGTTAAGGTCGTTATTTTATTTTTTAGTTTTTGTAAAACAAAACCTTTTTAGTCATAGTATTTAAAAATTGGTTCAATAGTTATATTCAGTTTAATTTTCTACACATAGTAATATAAACAATTCTTGTATATTTGTCATTGAGCCAGATTATATTGTTGCACTTATGAAACTGAGACAGACAACGAAAGTAACAACTTTCTCTAGCCCACGTCAGAAGATATAGTCCATTGTAAATACTATAGCTGGCTATAAACTTAGCTAATGATGCAATATTTTATTTATTTGGCCCAACAGAATTTTTTTTGTTAAGTATATAAAAACTTTAAAATACGCATCTATTTTCGCGTTTCCTTTCACGCCACCATAATAATTATTTACGACAGTCATACCGTCCCAAATAGCTCGCAAATCAACTATACACTTCCGGGCGAGAGTTTATTAATTCTTTACAGTGATCGTATAGTTTTTTTTATTCATACTAAAGCTGTTTTTAAGACGTCTTTTTTAATAGGGTGACAAACATCTTCATAGCACATAACAAATTGCACAGCAGTTGTTTTTTTACAAGTTTCTTTTATTTATGATGACATCACAGAATGACTGTGTCTTCCTTTGCAAACGATACGCAGTTTCTAAAAGCTCTGTTTTAGTGGCGGATGAATATCGTGGCTAAGCACTTCCTTGGAGTGTTCGTGTGTTCACATAGTTTCAGAGTTCTATGATTGACATCTATAAAAATTGATCGTAAGTCAAACACCACAAGATAAGTTAGTATTAATTTTCAAATCGGTGTTGACATGAATTGGCTTTAATTCATTTGGAAAAGTTATCAACTTAAATCTCAGCAGGTGTTTCATTTACTTACTTGCTTTTTAAAATAAAGTGGCCTTAAGTGAATTATTGTATGGTGTATTTTCGAAATTTGAGTTGATAGTGTAATCTATTACAAAGGTTTGTTTAGTTAAATTACTATATTTTCATTTATACACCACCATAGAAATTTGTCACAGCGCCTTACTACCTATTCGGGTCTCGCGATAATGTACTAATTACGCTAATTGGTTAAAGATGAGGAGGGTTGAATTTAGGGTATGTTCACCCGCGTTTGCGTGGAGGAAAAATAACCCTCAATACACCTGACTGGAACTCAAACCCCAACCTTCTTGTTAATGGAAGCCCAGTCTATTGCTAGAGTGTTATCGTAGACCATTGGTATTTAACCTGGGGTACGCGTCCCCCCGGGGGGTCACAAAGACACTTCAGGGGCTACGTAAAATTTAAAATATGTACATACACATGTATATATTTCATTTAAAACTTATCTTATTGCATTTTTTTGTAATTATTTTATTTATTTTAGATGTAAATTATATCATATGTGTAACTTGCATTATGCCCCAATAACTTTAGGGTTACAAAGTTGAAGAAGAAATTATATGTGGGGGTACACACATGAAAAAGGTTGAATGCCACTACCCTAAAGCTTGAACGATTCAACTACCGACTTGGCTGATTGTTCAGTTAATTAATATTTCATTTGTGCAATCCTAGTAATTAACGCTTTAATTTTTAAACACGTTTATTTTTTAACTTCTAACACGGTCCATTGGTTAAAATACTATTTGAAATAGCTTATTAATTTATAAGATTTCTGATGAATCGATAACTCCAAATGTATTCTGTGACCACACGAATATAAAAATTGTAAATTAAAATTCATAACAAAGACATTTATAAACCCTCTTTTCATGGTGGTGTTTCGAAAGGTGTAACTAGCGATACTTAAATTAGTTGAAAAATTACACCTGAACATGGGAATATAAACCATGACTACACTCCACTAAAATAAGATTCATCTAATCTAATATTGAATAGACTTAATAAATTCTTCGACAAGGCGTTTTTTTTAAACTTCCAATTTTTAAATCTATTTATTTATAATACTATACAAATTTCAGCTGGTCTTACAGTTGGAGAGCTACTTAGGCTAATGTTAATCTAGATATAGGTTACATAATGATGAGTTACATACCCTGTACTCGTCACAAGACTTTTAGGATGATCAAGTCTCGTAGATTACGTTAAGCAGGACATGGAGTGTGAATAGGAGAATCTAGAATCGTGTTCAGGGTATTGACTGACAAACCCGGTGGGAGGAGGCTGGTGGAAATAACTAGATGCAGATGGGAGGATAGCATTAGAATAGACCTGGAATAGATAGGGTGTGATTAGATGTACTGGATAGAACTAGCTCGAAATAGGGACATGAGGCGTACTTTTGTAGTCAACTCTAGTCGCTTGAAAGGTAAATAATTTTTCAAAGTATTTGTTTGGTGGAAATATATTCCTTCTGATTATGACCAAACAACTAACCTACATCATACATTTTAAGGCGAAAACTTAAAATAAGATTCGCACAAACATTTCAAATCTAAAAAATATACATACATTCAAAGGAGAAGTCGTAATTTTATATTAAAAAAATAGCATTTCTTTGTACTGCAATTTTCTCTAGTTTTACCACACCTATTAAAATTATTATTATTATTATTATTATTATAATTAATAAAAGAATTTATTTCTAAGACCATGATATAAATGTTCACAAATTTTCAATAGCGAGGCCTTAACTTGAATAAAATTATTCCTACAATTCTACTCTACTGATTTAATTATTTTTTTTATATTGAAAGGTCCTATATCGAAGATGACATGATGGATATTGACATACATTTTAGAAACACTACTAACAAAGAGTGCGTTTGGCACTTGTTACAGACGAAGCAAGTGACGCTCGGCCTCCACCACCCTCCTTCCCCTCTGAGAGACGCGGGCTCCGAGGACGAGGCACCTCCCCTCCCCCCGACCATGAACGTACAACTGAGTGGCCTCTCCGGGGCGCCCCTGACCAGTGGTGGCGTCAAAGCTCCGCCCCCCAACACGATCCCAGGTCTCCGCTCCTTCCACCACCACGGCAGTGGTGGTGGTGGGGACGCCGAGGGTCGCCAGAGGGACGCGGTGCTGGCCGCCAGTCAGAACAGCACCCCGAGCTCCGACGAGAGCAACTCCCCCACCGAGCTCAACTCCTACAAGAGGCTCGCGGACAAACCGCCTCTCATAAAGAGACTGGCGATGGGACTGACTGGGGGCGGTGGGGGTGGAGATGAGGAGAGCTGCCCCCTGGTGGGGAGTGAGAACAGTCCTACAACCCCCGGTAACAGGCCGCTGTCAGGAGGGTACGTCAATGAGGCCATCACTGACAGTGAGACGACGAGAAATAGCAGCAACAAACCGAGCAGCGGGGAGGAGAACAACAGGAACATTCAGGCCAAGCACATCGAGATCGACAACAACAGGTGAGTTCAAAACAAGCACCTTGAGATCGACAATAACAGGTGAGTTCAAAACAAGCACCTCGAGATCGACAATAACAGGTGAGTTCAAAACAAGCACCTCGAGATCGACAATAACAGGTGAGTTCAAAACAAGCACCTTGAGATCGACAACAACAGGTGAGTTCAAAACAAGCACATTGAGATCGCCAATAACAGGTGAGTTCAAAACAAGCACATCGAGATCGACAATAACAGGTGAGCTCAAAACAAGCACCTTGAGATCGACAACAACAGATAGAGTTCCACACAAACACAATTAAATCAACAGTGCGTATTAAAAAGAGTGTTCTGGTTGGGGCTCAGTTTCTTTTCAGATACTCAATCTTGTTTTTACCTTGTTTATTGTAGGTTTTTTTTTGTTAAATTAATGTAATGTTTGTCTGCCTTTGTGTTGTTGTTTTTTTAACTAAAGAGAGGGACATGGTAGGCTTCTTTCAACAAATTAAGATTTTTCAAATGATTGGATGAGGCATTCGCAAAATTTTAGTTTATTGAATTTGTTTAACATAGTTCATTTGTTGGCCATTAAAATGCTATATTTTGACCTTGATGTATATTGGCTAGCTCCTCTTAGTGTCAAGAGCTTGCTCCTGTTTTGACGACCTAGATTCCCCCCTATCTCACCCATTACGTGTTCCCCCTCCCCATTGCTCCTACAATATCTACATATGCTTCAACTACTTGTAATTCGTGTGTGCCAAGGTTGTCACAGGGCTCCACCGACCAAGAGTTCAAGTCTAAGCGCATCTCTCAGATAAGCTCGAGCAGTTCTGGGTCGTGCCCGCCCCCGGCGGACGGCAGCACGCACGGTTCCACTCCCACGCCACCCCCCTTGCCGGAGAGGACGGACAGCCTCAACAACCGCACGGAGGAGGGCGAATTGCGGTCGGCGCCTTGGTTCCAGGCAGGGATACCCAGGTACTATGGAGGATGGCGCCATTCTCAATATTTCAGCGTCATCCGCTCGGTACACTCGGCTTGAAACGGGATAGTTTCAGCTCAGTTTGTTCGGCTTGACACCTGCTTTAGGTATTCAGATACTAGGGACGACGCCTGGTGGCAGAGTTTGGGGACTATAGGCACACCTTCACCAATAAACAAGATAAGAAAATAAACATGGTCACGTGGCGAGCTCTTAAGCATATCCTCAGGTTTCAGCGTGACCCACTCAATCCATTCGGCTCAAGTTGAAGCAGTCTTAGATTTTTCGGTTCCGCTTGACAAAATCTGCTTGGGAGACCCAAGCAAATTTGAAAACTTACCGACTAGATTAATGCGCATGCGCTATTTAGACTCATGTGCTGTGTAGTCACAAACAGATATCTGCCTTCCCTTGTGAGAAGATTTTAAATGACTCGTGAAATGGTAAGCGTGTGTATCGATGTGTTAAGCTGTGTGTCAACACAACTCTAAAGCTAGGAAACATCCTTCATGACAATAATCCAAAAGATTTGGTTACCTCCCCCCATATAATATATGTTTATAATCATTTGTTTTTGTTTGCGTTGAAAAACATCATGGGTCAACACTTTTTTACGTGATCATGTGAATGTCTGCGCCGCTCAAGAATATGGAGCTGCTAAACAATATAGTAGGTGTAAAAAATGACATTCTTCAGCCTGAAGGGAAGCCTGCATACTTTGTGTCATAGAATGCCACACTCTTTCAAAAATACCAGGTGTTTGGTATAGCCATCATTGTATATAAACAGTTTAGTTGAATCACTTGGCTGTAACTCTGAAACAAGGTCAAATGACACACATGTTTATTTGAGCTTTATTCCGTTGTGTCTCCTGTTCACCGCGGAAATGGGTCCCACGTGTTATGGTACAGCCTGTATAATAATGAACATTTACGGCCTCGATATTATGATGTATCTTTACGTTTTATGTATCCCCAAACTAATATATATATATATATATATATATGTGTGTGTGTTTAAAAAGCTGAAATTTTGTCTATCCCCATGTTCGTCTGTCTGTCCATCCATCTGTCTGTATTTGGGGCTACGGACGAAATGGTCTAGTTGAATTTATTTTAAACATTTTATTAGATGTCGTACGGTTGGCCATACCTCGAGGCGTGATCGAGATTATAATCCTAGCTTTAAAATTAAGGGTAGTTTGCTGATGACCAATTTTGGAAAAGTTTGGAAAATTTTAAATGGTTCGAAAATAGCTCAAACTGCTTTGTTCAAATTTGATATTTTTAATAATTTGAGGACAGTTTACTAATAACTAATTTCTTAAATTTTAAAATTGCTTCTAAAAATTTGATTCAAAATTTATATCTGAATACTGTTTCAATACTGTTTCATAAGAGGTTTTTTTGTGTAATTCTTTTTAAGGGTAGTTTACTGATAACATATATTAGAAATTTTGGTTCCTAACTACGATAAACAATTTGAAAATGTATATACAATAGTATCCGAACTTTTTTTAAAAGAAGACTAACACATTTTGGATTATATCACAGACACATTTTTTTTAAAAGGGGGCTAATGGTGTTTATTGTCAAAATAAGTTTTCTGCTTTTTAAAATGTTATTCTCAGATGTGTGAAAAAGAGAGGCTGAAAAGAAAAGCCCCGTCAAAATAAGACAGGATGGGGGGAAAAGGGACTTAGAATGAAAGTCTAAAGTAGAAGAGAACCAAATGGAGGTTGTTTGTGTTTTTATGCGTGTAAGATCCTATAAAAATAAGTGCACGAAGGCAAAGTCGGGAATATGGGTAAAGTTTTAGAAAACAAAACAGGAAAGTACAAAAACGTATAGAACTATTTATATAACAGATAAAGTCCTTTTGATTCCCCCTCCCCAATAACTGAGTTTTAATTGGCCTTGGTTGGGTCTCGAACAAACTGACGCATCACATAATATGTGCATGAGAATCAAACCTGGGACCCCCTGTCAATATATCATTTTTCAATTTATTAGGATATGATCCAGATGGGGCTGATCTCTGTAATTATAATCATTGATCCCTCAAGCTTTGCCTTTCATATTATACTTAGTTGTACAGCGTTGCTTTCTTCCGTCTTAATTAGGTTTATTTGAATTGTAAACACTATTAGCAGCAAATCATAGATAATCATAGGAAAATACAAGACAGTTAATTTGCCATTGGGTGACCTGGTGGTCTAGGGGTAAGGTGTCAAGACTTCTGTGCTGAGGGTCCGGGCTTCAATCCTCGGTCCCGGCACAGATTTATCTTATTGCCAAACCCTTCCTTCACCTCTGACAAGACGTGTATTAACCACAACTTTTGAATGTGTGGAAAGCCAGGCCTCCACCGTGGTTCGGATACCACGTTAAACTGTAGGTCCTCCATTTCATCTCGCTATCACCCTACCATTACACATTAGCGTAAGTGCGTATAACCCGAACGGGTAGTAAGACGCGGTGCTAATAGTAATTTGCCATTGTGATCATAGAAACAAATTGATTGATTTACAAATTAATATATTATATCTCCTTACTAAACTTTAAAATGTGTTTAAAAACTTTTTTAAATGATACTTTCCCAAATTGGGTATGGAAACTAATTACATAACAGAATGTAAACAAAAATAAATTAAGTTTAATCTCAGTTTTCTCCCCCCCTCCTCCACCCCAAACATAAATGTGTAGAGACACTTCTGTTTTTCAGAGGAATATTTTAGTTGGACTAATCACTAGAGTGTACACTCCGTTTTTCCATGTAAGGTAGCAAGCTTACCTTCACATATTACACTATGGCCCTATATTATAAGCTGTGCCATAGTAGAACTAGACAAGGTAAGCCTGCTTGACTCTCAGGGTAGACGATGAGCACATTATAGTGAGAGAATGTGTTTTGTGTGTCCAGGGAGATCACCTTGGAGGTACTTGGTCAGGAACCTGTGGGTGCCTTCATGGTACGAGAGAGCACGAGTAAACCGGGGTGCTTCGCCCTGTCCCTCAGGGTGCCCCGAGACTTCCAACCCTCTGGTATCGCGCACTATCTCATCATGCGCACCAACAAGGGCTACAAGATCAAGGTCCGCGCTGGTTTTAAGTTTTTAATATTACTATTGCATTTTTTTTATTAAGTATATATTATGCAATTATTTGTCTTTTAAAAAAAATCAAGACAATTATAAATGTTGTTTTTATAAAGGCAACTAAACATGAACTTTCTCAACATTGATAATATCATCATACAACTTACAAACTAGCTTAATATTAGATCAAACGTAATACCTTGTCCCACAACCAACAGTTAACCAATGGTATAAAAACTGATCATACTGTTAATCAAACCAAGGACCCCTGAAAACTAGGCTATTTACAGAGCTAAGGTATTGTACATAATTTCAATATATATTTGGAGTTATATTTGTTCCAAAAATAAAAATAAATAATTCCAGCCTTAATTAAGTAAAATGTATTTTTAACTAACATCACTGTGTCTATGTTGGGGCCAGATGGACTGGAGGTGTTTTTTTTTCATGTTTGGCTTTATTTATATTCTGGTTTTCCCATCCTCTTCCCAGGCTTATGATGTTGCAAGTACTTAAAATCCAACTTTTTTTATCTTGTATTCTTGCAATAAGATTTTAACAGCCCAAACAATCATTAAAATTAGATCAACTAAAAAAAAAGTAATTAGATTTATAGTTTCACTTAAACTAAATTGTATATAAATAATTTTTCTTTCCTCTTTTTTTTTCCATCAAATGTTTCACACAAAATAAACAGGAACTTGAAAAATGTATTAATTAAGGGTTATATGCTGTTTAAACAAAAGTATAAAGGACATATTGCGTTGCTTCACCGTATTTTCACTAATTAATGTTTAGCAAAAATAAAGGCATGAACTTAAAGACGTTGACTACTCGTGACGTCATGGCAGGTCAAGATAAGATTTCTCATGTTAACGAATTTACGTTTTATTTAGCGAATATTAAAGATATAACGTTGAAACTAAAACCATAAATTCTTAAATAATTCCTAAAATAGTCCTACAGTGTCACAAAATTATTTTTGTAGTGAAGTAGTTTTTTTTGTAAACGTATTTTTTTTATTAATCATCTACAGCTCAGAATATTTGACTTAGTCATAAAAATGTCCTGTAGGAGTCTTCCTGCCAGTATGTGGATTAAAAAAGTCCGTGGTGGTATATGTTTATCTAGGATAGGAAACAAGATAAGAGGAAATTTAAAAAGCAGGTCAATGTTTTCAAGCCACCAATAGTATGGTGACTGTGTAAACTCGTTAGGGGAAGAGGGGAAGTTTTATTAATAGATAAATACGAGGCCTCAGGGGGTGGTGAAATGCCCTTTTTCTTCCCAGTGTTTCTATTTTATACATTGGTGTGATAGTGCTTAGACTGCTTAGGTGCACAAGATGGGCCCGCTTCGCAAAATAGCTTCGAAATCTCCAAGTGGCTGACGTCGTTAAAAAATATTAATGAAGTGTTAAATGCTTTCCAAAAATATGTTTAAAGAATAAGCAACTATATACAATTAAGTATATATGAAAGGCGAAGCTTGGGGGATGAATAAACCATATCTCGATTGAAAAATTACACCAGGACACGGGAATCAAACCTGGGACCTTTAACTTTGCGCACCAATGCTGTACCACCAAGCAATCCAGAGATAACCCCGTGCTCTGGGCCATGGTTTACTCATATTTAAAGGCAGAGTGTGTGGTGGACGTGGATATCATTGGCTACTAAGAGCTATCATTGATAGTGTTTAAAGGACAAAGGACGTACGTATTTTCACGAAATAGGAACTTCCCTTACGTTTGAAATAACCCCCTATCTTACTTCTGTCCTTTGAATTATGTATTCGACCGGTTTAGAAAATACCGGATAAAATTTACAACGTTTTCTACAATTTCCATAGACAAACATAAAACCTTATTGAAGGCTTGCGATATTCTCTTTAATATTGACATTTGCGTTTCGTCGTGGAGAGTGAGTAAAAGGAAAACTGGGGGGTGGGGAAGTGAAAATTAGCAGTTTTATATTCATAGAGGAAGTAATACATTAGTTGTTTGCGCTAGCTCAAAGAGTAATATGAGCTTCCTGTGTGTAGGTTTGTTGGTACTGTAGGCTCGTGTGTGTGTGTGTGTGTCAGTGCATGTGTATGACGAGACTCATTAAGTGACGCGTCATATAACAATTTCATTAAGGCAAAGGGAACTTGTGTGTGAAAGGCTCATTAAGAATCCTTCATCTCCACCCCCACCCCC
>CABFWB010008138.1:0-19790 GCA_902151455.1 Timema bartmani
GCTTGTATTTATAATATCGTAATTTTGAATATAGATGTGAATAATAAATTATTTAGATGTATAATTCCATATCATTACAGAATCTGAGCAGAAGTTATATTTTGTCCGAAAGTTGGTGTATTCCTATACTCTAACAATCCAGTATTTGTCTAAACCCACTTTTTTAAATGGTAGGTCAGGAATTTCATGACATAGCATGGTATCCTTTACATTTTGAGTTTGATAATTTTCACAAACAGCGCAACTATTAACAATATTTTCAATGTCATTATTGATCACTGGTCAATAGAAAGTCTTGCTCTCCCTTTTTTTTATTCAGGCCAATGTGACCCCAATGTAGGATATTTAACATTTGTTTTTTATGTTTGGCTTGTACAGTAATCCTATTCTCATAAAAAACTAACTCATCTTCAACAAATATATCACTTCTAAATTTAAAATAGTCTCTTACATTTTTATGTTTGGCTTGTACAGTAATCCTATTCTCATAAAAAACTAACTCATCTTCAACAAATATATCACTTCTAAATTTAAAATAGTCTCTTACATTCAAAGAGACTGATTATTATCTCAGGCCGACCCTCCTGAACACACCTTTTCCATCATTATTAGTGAAGTTTTGACTTTCACTCTTTCTACTATCACTAACTTGCAATTGTCCTGAAAGTAAATGAACTTCTTCGGTCAAAAATGGTTCGTCTGCATCCTCATCCATGTTACATGTCCTAGACAGCAAGTCAGCTACATGAATATTTTTACTCGGCCGGTACTTGGCGACTAAGTCATATTTTAACTATTTTAATTTCATTCTCTGTCATCTAATTGACAATATTTTGTTAATATCTTTGTTAATTATTGGGGTTGATGTTCATAAATAAAATAGTTTGACTTATTACTTGCAAAAATAATGCTTAAAAATTCTTTTTTCATTTGAGCATAGCCTTTTTCTGTTTCTGTCAGGCTTCTAGAGAAATAAGCTATGGGCCTACCTTCCTTCAAGATACAACCATCTTTGGATGAGTTACACTGTAAAGTTATTTCCTTTCTTAGCTCACATACTCCTAGCAGAGGTACTGAACTAACTAGGCCTTTCCACGATTCACTGCGGCAGAATGTGCAAGTAGCCACTACCATTCCATATTTTTCTTAATGGAGCAGTTATTTGAGTCAGGATAGGCATAAATTTATGTATGTAACTAATCATTCATAATATTTTCTGCAGTTCTAATTTGTTATTTGGGTCCTCTATCACCATGATGGCTTTAACCTGATCAGGATCAGGTTTTATTCCATCCTTAGAAAACAAATGTCCTAAGTACCTCACTTTGATTACTTTATACTGAGTTTATTCTCATTTAATTTAACATTCAAACTTGACTTAATTTCAGAGTTTGGTCATGACTTTGTTCATTTTTAGCTGCAATACAGATCTCAAACAAATAAATTATTGTATATCTCCAAAATTATTAACATTAACATTACGAAAATATATTTCAGGAGAACTACTAATGCCAAAGGGCATTTGATTAAGTTTAAAACAACAAAAAGGCATACTAAATGTGCAGAGATTTCTAGACTCCTCATCTAGTGCTAAGGGATGAAATCCTTCTTTTGAATCTAATACATTAAATATTAGTTTATTCTTTAGCTTGAGGTTGATTTCCTCTAATGTTGGTTATTTCAATAGTCCTTTAGTGTTTCTTAATTCAAATCTTGAGGATCTGTGCAAATCTAAATTGAACCATGTGGTTTTTCAATGACTACTAAATTGCTAACCCACCCCTTGGGATTACTCACTTTACTTATAATTTTTCCTTTTTCTGAAGCTTATTATTTTATCATGAATCCTTAATTTTAATTTGTATTAAATTTGGCTTGATGGGCTAGTGACTGGTCTCGACTCTGGTGTTATATTTAATTTGACTGGGTTTTCAAACTTCCCCATTCCCACAAACAAATCTCTATTTGCCTCATTAATCTTAAATTTGGATCTATTTTAATATTATGAACTTCTTTGTCTATTGTAAGCTTAAACAGACAACCTGTTAGTCTTAATAATGACCTGACCATTTCATTATCAAAAATTACAAATGGTAAGTATGCTTGCTTCTTTTGAATCTTACACTGACAAACAACCTTACCAACAGGTCTGTATTTGGCGTTCCCAATATTGGCAACACTGTGAAGATATTTTATTTCCAAATAAATACTTAGCACCGCATCTTACTACCCGTTCGGGCTGTAAGCTTAAGTACTAATTACTTTAATGGGTTAGGAATTGGGAAGATTGAATATATAGGAAGTAAACGCGCATTTGTGTGGAGGGAGAGTGGAAAACCATTTAGGAAAAACCACCTGCAGTTCACCCGAGTGAAATTTTAACCTCGATCTCCCCATCCTCGGCATTCTAGTTCAACACGAAATTTGCGCAGTAGCTAACTACGCCACCAAGGAGGGTTTTTATTTATTATTAAAGTGTTAAACAATATGTTATATTTGGAAGAAGTTACAGGAAAGGTGGATAGACCCATAAATAAGGGGGACGAACACAATATGGCTATTACAATGAAAAGAAGAACACAGTTCACACTTTACATTGCTGCCACTGGACAAAAAGGTAATGGCTGCCTCTTGAAGAAAATCGATCATCACTGCCTAATACCCTGACCTAGGCTTTAGTCTACCTGTGTTTGCTCTATATTTTATTTGTTCCTATCTAAATGCCCTATGATTCCTTAACAATTTTCTCTCTTGTTTTTTGGTTTCCTCTTTTAGGAAGTTGGGTTGCACATTTCATCCTCCCACCGATAGAATGAAGCCCAGGTAAGGGAGTTGGGCGGTAAATATCAATTTTCTTCCAGAGGCAGCCATTGCACCTTTCTTTGTCCAGTGGCAACAATGTAAAGTGTAAACTATGTTCTTTTCATTATAATTATAAGCCATTTTCTGTTCGTGCCCTTTTTATATTTTTATATCCATATTTTTATATTCTTTCAAATATAATAAAATACTTCAAAACGTTAAAAGAGGTTTTTCTTAAAAATAATGCATAGCAAAATGCAATCTCTCTAGTTATAGTAAACCCTTAGTTAAAAAATATTTGAATAAATGTGTACATGCTGATAAATTGTCTTATATTTTTATTTTTAACTCTTCTACATAAACAAATTAATATATGGCACTAACTTTAGGATGAAACTGTTATGATTTGTGAAGTGTGTTATAATTTCGACCTCGGTGTGGATGGAGTATAATTGCAAAGGAGGCAGACCATCTTATCTGCCGTGGTCTTCTCTATCTTGGACGACACTGATTACAAAACAATTCAAGAGACACACTGGGATCAAATAAACAGATTATATTAGTAGATGTTACTATTTGGCGAGTTATTATTAATTAAGAGTTTATAAAATTATAGCACCGCGTCTTACTACCCATTCGGGTTATATGCTTAAGTACTAGTTATGCTAATGTGTTGGGAATTGGGAAGATTTAATTTAGAGGAAGTGAACCCACATTTGTGTGGTGGGAGAGTGGAAAACCATTTAGGAAAACCCACCCCCAGTTCACCCGACCGAGATTGTAACCTGGATCTCCCAGTCTTCGGCAGTCTAGCTCGACATGAAACTAGTGTGTTAGCTAACTATGCCACCAACGCGGGTTAAGTCTTTATTAATGTTTTGGAAGTCTTCCTTTACCTTTTCATGGGCTTGGTAGTATAATATGTCTATGCAGGATGGCTACACACTTTATGTAATGTATATGTGAGTATATTCACAGATACACATAAATATACATGATGCCCTACTTTGTCCAGTAGCAGCAGTGTTAATTATGAAATGTTTTCTCTTTGTCCATTAACAGCAGTGTAAAGTGGAAATTGAGTTATTCCTTTGATAATGAGAACCCTATTTTATTTATCAATTTGGAATTTGGAATCTTTAACTTTTATCGCTTGAGCAGGATTTATTCCTTGAACTTCAAGCTGGACTCAAATGTTGTGAAAGTAAATTAAACATTGTTACAATAGCTAATTATATTAAAAGTACTATCATCATGAGACCATTTGGCAAATATTGTGATTTGACTCATCATCTTATAGGTAATAATGACTCTGTAACAAAAACCCCTTTAGAAGACATTATAATGAAATGATTGTGTATATTTATAAAAATAACACCCAGGCAGGGATTTGGACTCCAGTAGTGTGGCTTGACTGACCCTTAAACTCGGTTGGTAGAACTGTTGGTGCTTTAAGCCAGGTTCCAAATCACTGTCATTTTGTAGCGTAAATTACATGCTTAGATTGATATAGTGATCACGGCCCCTCCTCCCTCCAAGGGTGTGTGACTGGTAAGTTAGTTTGAGACCAGGACTCTAGCATAGGGACATGTGTTTGGAATATCTCACTTATGCATTTTATTAATTTTTAAGTTGTAATACATTGGTACTATGCAGAGGTGGCCCAGTCATATTCTGTACCATCCACAACCCTACCTACTGACAAAGTTCCTATTCCCACCCATTCATGACCCATGCCTAAAATTTATCTCCCTGCTGTAGACTACTAGGTTTTTAAATGTGATAATAACATTACAGTGTGCATATATCCAGAACAGTAATAAACAAACACATACAGTAAAAAAGTATCAATAACTAAAACAAAATATAAATAAAACATAAGATGAAAAAAATATTTTCTACATTCAGAAAATATCCTAAATGTTTTAAGATGGAAGATTTATGGCTATATTTAGAACCAATCAACTCAATTTGATCAAAACATGGGCACTTATTTATAGGGTTTTAATTTAATGTAAGACCTATTCACTCGTAGACACAAGCGTGATGTTAACTCTGCATTATGCAAGGCTGGACAGTAGAGATTGAAAAGGACACACTTGACATGGGAGGATACCTATAATAAAATATACTCACAACTTTAAATGTAGATTACATGTTCTGAAATCGAGTTGACAAGGTTTATACAGTTTTAACATTTGATTGACTTATTAACGAAAGCGGAATAAATATTTTTAGTACTTTATTTAAATGGTTTATAACTACTACTGGCCCTGATAAATTTTTAGTAATAACTTAAATCAATAATATTTCAATATAAATAAAAAAAATCACTAGTTCTATGACACGTAAAATTACTTGCACACCACCGAAAATAATATTATAATAACAACACATTTCTAGTAAATACAACTCAAATAGATGATGGCCGCTGAAATCACCAGCAATCATATAGTGTAAACATTACACAAACACTAGTTAACTACAAGATACCAGTACCAGGTCACCATATACCAGCCATCAACACCTTCCTCCCTCCATCAACTCATCCGTTATGTTCAGGAACATTAGCACTTCTTATCTTCCTTCTCACTTAATATTTTCTTTAACTTTTAATAAAAATCAAAGTTACCTCAAACATCATAAAACAATAAATAAGAATATGTATTCAAAGAATTTTGTTTTTAAAAAAATATTCTTAGTTTTTTTCAACACCTAAAAAAAAAAGTTGGACTTCGCCCCTAGCACCATTGCTCCCTAGAAGACCACCTAAGTTCGCTTAATGGACACCCTGGTACTATGCATACAAAACAGATTAATAAGAAAGTAAGAATAATATCTAGAACAGGGGTTTCAAACTCATTTGATCATAAGGGCCACATTAAAAACAAAAAATACTGGAAGAGCCACATTAAAAAAAAATGGTCACCATCATAAGTAAAGATAACTCATTTTAGTACCTACCTCATTTTTATATATACATTTTTCTATTAAACAAAATATTTGGGCTTTACATTTTTTACCGAAGTCATTTTCATAATTGATGTCAAATGAGTGAAACTGAATTCAATATTTTTGTTGCCTCTTAACTTTGAAGTAGGAAACTACTAACTGCTAACATTTTTTCTTCACTCTTAACTGGAGGGTCTGAAGTATCTGAAGTATCAGAAAAACCTGACTGATATTGCCAGGCCCAGCAAGCAATACCGTGCCAGTAGCAAAACTAAACTATGCTAGTTTCCCCAAATAATAAAAAACTCAAATTTTATTTATTGGTTCTTTCTAGCATGCCCTTCTTTTTAATATACCAGCTCGGGGTGTTAAAATAATACTTCATCTCTTCCATATCATTTGTTTTGTTTAAAAGTTCCACGATGCTAACTTACACTCAAACTTTCCATTGATAGCATTGTCTTGGGCATTCCCTGAAATGCTAATGTTATCAGCTAAGTTTCTCAGAAGGGGGACAAGAATGAGTCTCTATAGCAGGTCACTACTCTCACCGACTATCTCTCTACTTCTCACCACTCACACAGTCTCTCTCTACTTCTCACCACTCACACAGTCTCTCTATACTTCACACCACTCACACAGTCTCTCTAATTCTCACCACTCACACAGTCTCTCTCTACTTCTCACCACTCACACAGGTCTCTCTCTACTTCTCACCACTCACACAGTCTCTCTCTACTTCACACTACTCACACAGTCTCTCTCTACTTCACACTACTCACACAGTCTCTCTCTACTTCTCACCACTCACACAGTCTCTCTCTACTTCTCACCACTCACACAGTCTCTACTATACTTCTCACCACTCACATGGTACAAACGGTGTGAGAGATTATTTTTAAAAGTAGATTACCTTCTTTGGTAACTTATGTTCTTCAAAATTGTATTATTTCTGAAAGTTAATATTCTTGGGGAGCGCAATAATTTGTACTATTAAAAATCACTTCATCAGAAAGTAATTTGAAAATAAGTGTTATATTCTCCTTTTATTATGCTACAGGAAACTCCATGTCTTAATGTGTCTACTGCAGTGCACTCTTGTAGCAATTTGTGGTACTATTCAGCTTAGTATGGTTGGATATATAGAGACACACTGACAAATACGAGATCCTAAATAGTTTGGCTGGACAACTATGGTTCAAATCACCATCTGGATTTATAAATAACCTTGTTTGATAATTTCAATAGATTATATTTTATTTAGGTTGTCAGTCTACTCAACAAAGCTATACATAAAAAAAAGCCAATCACTCTATTATAAGCCTTATCTCAATGTATTTTATTGTCCTTTTATGTGAAAAGGAATTGTTGCCAAACCGATTATTTTATCTTTGGATAGACTGCACAAACATGTCACACTTTAGTGACAGCTTATTATCTTGTCACTATGTGATTGTTGATTTACAACAAAGTATATACTCTAATGACCTGCCACATTTATTGTTTTTGTTTTATTGTTATTACTACTATTTAAAGTACATATCTCTTATTTTAATTTTTTTTCCAGGCGACTAGCAACAGACAAAATGAATGTGAATGCTCTGCTAACCAAATACTCTAGAGCAGCCACTGTGAATGGGGCCAAGTATTATTGTGGTAAACACAAATAAACAACTGTCTCCACTTGAGTCACAACAGAAACCATTTACTACACAAGAGATTGTAAAATGAGCCTGTTCATACATTTATAAAACCCTGCCGACTCTTGTCATAAAATATAATCAAATGTTTGTAGCATAAAATTGCTGATTTGATAAAATACAACCACATTTTGTGTGAAGGCCCTCATAGCATTGATTTCATTATAAGAAACATAGCTAAATGCCAAAATGTTTGCATCAGACTTAACAAAGTACGTACCTAAACATTATGACAGGGCTAGTGTTCTGTTGATTGTGTTTTGTTGCTTGTGTACCTCTCTAGCCAGAAACAACTTGTGAAAACTAAGACCATGGAACATCTCAATACTTAACTTTATTTAACTTACAATATTATTATTTTAACTAACTTAGTCATTATTTGTATCAACTAGTCTCTTAGTTCTTTATTTAAAATATAAACATGTACAATTCATTAAAAATAACCTTAGGCCTAAACATATCTCTGTGCTAAATTTGTAATACCACTTTGTAATTATGATTGTGACTTATTAATAAAATATACTCACAGGTTTTTAAAAAATATTTGTATCAAGTTGTCATATTAGATCATGGCTAGTTTAAGTGGGTTCTTTTCTTCCTATAGAATAAGAAGGTTAACTCCTGTTTGGGTTGGAGTTCATATCCAACAGCGACCACAACACACAATTCTTTCAGTTAAATCTTTTATTCTGATTTTATTATTTGTATTTGAATTCCAATAAATTTAACTAGCAAAATTGCTTTTGTTCTTATTCTAAAATTGATATCACCATAAACAAATATTGCCAGCTTTTGGCCAGATCTTTTCAGTTAAAGCTTCCATCATCCTTTTTGCTTCTACCATTCTTCTTACTTTATTATCTTCCATTCTTCTCCTCTCACTCGCACATATGCTGTTATGTTGTTTTTCCTACATACTTCATCTCCCTCATTCTTCTTGGAATTATTTTCTTTTTAATTTAATTACGTGAGAATATATAATTGTATTCATTATCAAACTTTAAATTTTCAACGGACATTGGATATCGGATCGGATATCAAATCTACAAGAAATAGACATATTTTCTGGTTCTAATCACAAATTTTCCCACGCTGCTACAAGATTGATCAGTTGAGGTTTGATTACAACCGTCACTTATTTGCCAATTATTTACCATCATCTGAAAACACGGTGTAATTTACTGAACAAGAGAGAAATGGAAGGCCCAGCTCCACTT
This sequence comes from Timema bartmani, assembly GCA_902151455.1. NCBI lineage: Eukaryota > Metazoa > Arthropoda > Insecta > Phasmatodea > Timematidae > Timema > Timema bartmani. Next base: position 8,672 of record CABFWB010008138.1, read on the forward strand.
GCAGAAGGGAAAGACAGAGACTCTGATGACACAGATGCATCCAATCTCATGCATTATTAATTTTAAAGGCTAGCGAGAAAAAAATAAATGGAGTTTGTTTACAAACAATGAATCATGTCAAAGAACTGTCAGATATCAGAGCTTACATCCATTTAGTAATATTCTCAATTTTATCAAGCTTACCTATTATTTATTTCGTCCCGGTTTCTCCCTGTTTCTACTTTAATTTCACATATTTTAAATTTAGACCTTATATAAATACCACCACATCCACAAGATTTCCAGAGCTTCGACAAAAACTGCTGGGAGGCGGGAGATGTAAGAAGGTATCTTGGATGCTGAATGAGACAGACTTGTTTTAAGGGTTGAAAGTAAAATAAAGTAAAAGGAGAATGACAAGTTTTGTTAGTACAAATTTCATTCATAAAAGGTATTTGAAACAATGATAAAAAAATGGAACAATGACCTGGGACAACTGTAATAACTTCTAGACCACGATTTTGACTTTTAAATGAGTTTGTCTAAACCGCTCACATTTTCAACGCTGAAGACTACAATATGCCATTAATATGAGGTGATAACTTAGAGTTTTACTTGTGATTCATCCTTTGCCATCTACTACACTAGATCTCCTTCACTTCTTAACATCTATTGCTCTAAATTCAACGATTAAATTTTTTTAAACACTTTAATTGCCTATCTTATCATTTTTCTACTAAACTTAATATTTTGTTTCAACGATTGCCTCTAGAAATGAAATGTTTGACCAGAGTCATGACTTTGATGAAATGCAATGACATTATTTCATATTTATTGTTTTAGTATTCATCTACTAACCTCATTGAGAAAATGGACTATACATATTAAAAGATTTCAAATTTATTTATTAAATATATGTTTGTTAAATAAATCCACTTAAATCTGACTCTAAATATACTTTTTTTTTTTGTATATTCAAACAAGAAAAGAATAATTCTGTAACTCTGAATAATACTGACGTTGATCAGAATATAATACGGAATGTAATTTTAACTTTGTACTTTAATAGACGTCTATTAGACAGGACTATCTGAATCTTAAATTTTACCGAAATTACATATTTTCTCCATTTCACCTTCATTGTGGTGTACATTTATTTTCTAGGTGTCATTATTAAACACCAACTATTGTATTTTGTATTGTTATCATCCAAAGAGTAACCTCATATTTAGCTATGTCTCACCTGCAAGCAGTTCACAGGGATGCCGACCTTGGAGATTAGTATTGTTGTACACAAGGTAAGTCCATTGTTGACTAGGTCCAATTTTTAAGGCATTTTTTCCAACATTACCCAGAAGTCTTGAGAGAATCTCGTGTTAGTTTTTATGTATTATTAATATTTTTTAAGTTATAACCCAAGATAGTTTTTTTTATATTCATTGCTGTTTCCAACCTATGACTTGGGCCAATGTTTTATTCAAGCCATATATTTTCCACTACCAGCTTGCTAGACCTGTCCTAGCTTCATATGCCATATAATCTAACTTAAGACTAGAATAATCACAACATCAAGACCCCGGACCGTTAATTCATTACCGTGAAAGGGTAAACCCACATTGCACCAATGATAAATTTTTTGGCAATGCCAGAAATCAAATTTGGGACCCTTAACTCAGTAGACAGACACGCTACCGACTGAGCTAAGGTGTTTGATTATTTTGTTGTTGTTAAATGTAAATGTTTGCTTTGAACCTAAAGTATTGTGTTCCTTTTAGATGTGTACTGTCTGCGTCACACCCGGTTGTTTGATTGGAGGGTGTGCCGCTAGACGGCACCTCGCTTGCTCTGAGGAGAAGTGGGGTAGCGAAGTGTGGGTCACAGGAGTCGAGGTTGAGGTATAAGACAGCCACATGAAAAAAACAAACAAATGAAAGGCTGGACTAGACAGTGTGTTAAGATAGGATAAGAAATAAGTGGATCTGTGTATACTCAATCTTAAGGAGTTAAAAATAAAGCAAAAGTGAAATATGATATAGTTGCTGGCCTTTTGTTTCTTTACTGAATGAAATGTTCTTGTGTGACGTAATAGCAAGAGTGGGCAGTTTGCGGCAGCGACACGTTGGTACTTTGGATATCGGGGAAATGTGCCCAGCTGTAGTAAAAAGGGTACAAAAGATGGTAGCAGAGCGTGGTTTTGAGTGACAATGACAACGAGAATTGCTGGAAAAATCAAAATTGTAGCGGGCTAACTAGCTAAGTCCCGTACAACCCAAATCACCTGCCACCGATAAAGGTCTTAAAATAAAAAAGTACATGGATTGCTGAAAATATGCTCATAATTATACATGTCTGTGTTACATACCTCGCCACAACAACAACAACCTCGCTGAACACGAGCTCAGTTAGAAGCGCCTGCTATTCTCCTGGCCAGCGTCGCCGGGCCATGCTTTAGTTCATCTGACTGAATAGCTGGGTGGAACGCCGCGCGCTGGTTTCGCTGATTGTGGCTTACGTGCCAAAGTAAGCTCCATGGGACGTCACCTCCCCCCCCCCTCACTACTCTACTATGGTGCGCCGAGCTCTGGTACTATAAGACACCGTGGCTGGCTGGACGAAATGTCACTACTACATCGTTATCCCAGGATACAACAAGTCAAGTTTATTACTACATCGCTATCCCAGGGAACAACACATTGATCTTATTGTCGACCAAGACTTTTCACGAGGAAGGGACGATGGTGCTGAGGGACTGGCCCGATCGGCGGAAGATGGCTGCCACAGCATTGTAATCAAGTATTGTTAGGGACTAGACGGCTGTAATGGCCGTGGTTAGGTTTTAGGGATAATTTAACTTGCTTATTCAAGAGAGCTTTTTTCACCTTTGGGTGTTGCTTGTAAATGTAGCTTAGTGTTAAACTTTCTGGCTTGCAGTGCTAGCCTTGTGTGATGTTTTGTGTCACTCATATATGCTGGGTCCTTCAGACCTACAGTAAGGTAATAGTGTGTCCCACTCCATGGCCTGCACGACCATGTCGTAGTCAGCAGTGCCTTCAGACAAAAGGAGCTGTTTAGGTTGTTCCAGGCCTGGCAGTGTACCTTATAAGGTGTTGGTCGGCTCTCTTAGTTATTTGGTGGCGCTTGTCGCCATGGATGTAGATCTATTTAATAGTTGTTGTTCAACTTGTGGAGCACCTTGCCCATCAGGCAGGGCTCGCGCTTCTAAGGCTATTTAATAATAGTTGTTCAACTTGTGAGTCTATTTAATGTTTGTTGTTCAACTCGTGGAGCACCTTGCCCATCAGGCTTGGCTCGCGTTTGTTACATATTTTGATATCGTCCCTTAGAAAGGACGTGTTGCCCCCTTCTGGGTTTGATAGTTGACCGTCTCGGGTTTGATCACCTCCAGTCTGGCTCGAACCAATTGGTTATTATGTGCTTGGCCTAGAACCCTGGATTGGAACTTTTGTCTACAGTTTAGCCGGAATATGTAAAGCCGGAATTATCACTGTGTAGCTTGTAATTATTGTAACTGAATGAAAATAAATTAAGCTAGCCTCACTAGCACGGGTAGTATTCCTCCTCGATAGGAAGTCTGCTAGTTTGTTTTAGCCAGTTAACTGGTCAACTTATTGTGTAGTTTATTCTTGTAAATGTAATTGTTAATTAACTAATACGCCATTAGTGTATCTAATGGGGGGACTACCCATACCGAGCATAAGCAGGAATTTGCCTGTGTTGTACTAACGTTGGCGCTAGGCGCCTTAATAGCTGTAGAGTGGGAACACTAGACAACTCGCTTAGAGGTTGTCAAGTTTAGGTATTCAAATTTAACCTAAAGCTTCACTAACTGGATGGTGCTTGTACCAATTTTTACTGTAAGTGTTGATATGACTGGTCTCATTAAAGTTTGTTAATCTCTATTCAATATCTCTGCCTTTGCTTGTTCTCCATATTTTGAATGCATACCCTGTCTACGTACCTGGGGTTTATAGGAAAATAAACCACGGGTACAAAATTAACTAGTAAAAAAAAAAAATTTAAATACGCGAGTGAGGTAATGGGGTACTTACGTAGAAGACATCACCCGACATCCTACGGTCCGAAAGTCAACAAGGAGCGAGCCAACGGTTGGAGTCGAATGACGTCCAGACTGGCCACTCAAAGGAACAACGATCAGCTGGAGAATGGTAATGGCCAGTGAATCGGCTCGTCACGTGAGGGTCTGGGAGTGTTTTAACAAATTTCCAGGTATTCGGGGATGCCGGAAGGTCAACCCATATCGAAACAGCTAAGTACACTCTTATCCAAACATCATTAGTGTAATTATTTTGGGAAATATGGAAAAGAGAGGTACTATTTCTAATAATATAATGACCGGTGCTAGTTGGTTGTGAGCCGGATCTACTCTCTTGGACTACTGTGTGCAAAGGAACATTTACTGGAAAAACATTTTCATAACTATGGTAAAAGGGTTGTTGCATGTCGACCCTTTGAGACTTTGATCATGCCGATGTGACCATAAATGTATATTGTGTAGAAGCCCATTCTTGAAGAAGGGACAGGACAACTCGTTGTTTACAAAGCATTTAGGAGAGTGTCGAACGGCTCGACTGTGGTTGGAGGAACATGTTAAAAGGGAACATTAGTGAAAACGAGAACAAATTTGTTATGGGAAATTGTAGGAGTGATTCCACCCTGATCAAAATACAAACGGTTACATTTTAACTTGGCTCTGATTAACTAAACCTATGTTGTTATTACTTAAAATTGATTTACTAGATAGCTGTACTAAGTCTCGGGACTTTAAGAAGTGATTGTTACGTGCTAGATGAGTTGGAACATATTGGTAGTTGCGAAGAATCATGTTATACCAAGTCTCATTTCAGAGCCAACGTCAGTACTATATTATACCATTGTTAATAAGTTTTGATTATGTTTATCATTAACTTTATAATAGAATATGTGGGACTTGGATATCCAATGATGATGAAAATATTCTGGGGACTTTATAATTCTATATGGGCATTTACCTTTTGAGTTGGGGCCGTAAATCAAATTTGTTTTGTCCCCTTTATGTCGCTTCAATATTATTAGTTCGCCATAGTGACATATTTTTTTTAAATTGGATTGTTTCATGTATAATATTTAGTTGTTGGCGGATTGTTTACGACTACGGAGAACTGGTATACATATTGTTTACAGCGTGTGTCACGGGGAGCGACTAGACTTATTTAAGGTTTTTTTTAAATAATTTTGAACACTCTTGTTTAATATAAACTAAGCTGATTGAGGTTTGGTTATTAACATTAGGTGGGGACTCTGTTTACCAGGGAGAACTTTGTAATTTTCATGGACATTATCTGTCTAAAATAGACGCTTCATATTAGACTAAGTTTTGGTCTCCTTTATGTTAAGTCTATATTATTGTCCCCTCGTAGTATAATATATTATTATATACCTTAAATAATTTAATGCATAATATTAGGTTGTTAGTGGCTGTGTTTTGTCAACAAAGATCTAGCTTAGGCATTGTTTACATTGTGTGATAAACTTTTGTAATAAAATTCAGCTCGTTTGTTTAACAAAATACGTGTATTGGGATTTTGTTATTAGCTTCAGGTGGGACTCTGTTTATTATGGGTAACTTTTCTCGGTCATTAATCTTTTCGAGTTGGCGTAGTAAATCAAAATTTGTTTTAAATACCTTAGATTACGTCAATATTATTTCTTCGTTGTGCGATATATATATAAACTTCTGATCTTTGGGATAGTTAACGTATTATATTAGAATGTTAATGAATGTTATGTCAGTAATGTATGGTTTGGTAAATGTTTACATTGTATGCCGCGTGAAGCTTCATGCCCTGTTCAAAGGACTTAGATGGCACACTTTTGCCAAACTAAGCGTACTGAGTTTTTATGACAAAAGGTGGAACACGGGTTATGATGGGAGGCTTTATAATTGTTCGTTAAGGGGTCGAGTTGGAGTGGTATATCGAAATGTTTTTTTTTTATGTTTTCATGTTTTGTCAATAATTGTATTTCCTAGTTGTGTAATATACATGGATTTTCTGACGTTAGGCGATTTAGAGTATAAGACTGGGGTGTTAAGTTTTTTCCAACAAGGCCATAATTTTGTTATGGTTTCCGTCATATGTTACATCGGAGGGTCTCGGCCCAATCTGAAAGCGTAGGTAATTTGCTGGACATTGTCTCCTAAACCAAGAATACTGGGGTTTGGTTAACCACACGGTGGGGCTCAGTGCTGACCTGGTTGGCGTGTAGCGTCACGGCGAGATGGACCCGACTCGGCTGGTAAAGGACGAATTGTTCTACGAGATTTCAATAAGGGGTGGGACCACAGGCTAACTCTGTGGTGGAGATGAGATGCCAATTGTTGGACTTGATAGATCGATAAGACGACGAAGAGGTGGTATTGATCAATAGGGAACTGGTCCCTGGGTTTACAACAGTGGGCCCTCACATGTTACGTAAGCTTGAAAAATTAAGAGAAGAAACAAAGTGGAATCCTAAGCCCAGTTATTCCCAAGGGAAGAAATGGTTAACTACGAGTCGGCACATTCTAGACAGAGCAACGCGTGCCCGTTTAGATGACCCGTCTTTGGAGGAAAAAAGAGAAAAACTCCTAGAAGAAAGTTCTCAATTACATAACACGTCTCCTATCCTTAATAAAGGACCCTAAAGGAGAGGAGAACAAGTCGGATATAAGAGAATTTGGCGGACAGGAAACTTTGGGGCGACCAGACACGGTAGGGCCGAGGACGGACACCACGAGGAAAGGGGAGTCGGTGACCAATGGTTCAGGGACTAGCTTACAGTCGAAGGGAGCGTCCCTCAGAGCTACTCGTTCGGAAGCAGGACAACTTGACCATTGCGACGAGCCAGTATCGGAGGGTTTAGCACACAGGATGCCCACTGAGGCAAGAAGTCGACTGGTGTTTGTTCTCAATCTCGTCCGTGATTGGAAAGTCAAGTTTACGAATCAGATACAACCGGTCGACTTTATCGAACGGATAACCGAACTCAAAGAAATGTATCAGCTCACGGACAAAGAGGGGTTGGAAGCGTTACCGGAACTATTCACCGGGAGAGGTCTGAGCTGGGTCCGGAACAACACAAACACCTGGAAAACCTGGGACGATTTCATAGGCGGCTTTAGGTTGAACTTTTTCCCTTCTAATTACCAAATGACATTAGAAGACCATATCAGAGGACGACAACAAGGACCACGAGAATGTGTGGCCGAATATCTGGTAGACATTCAGACCCATGGAGGGTTTTCATTACCGAAGAGCATAAACAGAATTTACAACAACTTAAGGCCAGAAATTAAAATAAACATTGAACGGTCTCGGATCGGCTCCATTAAAGAACTGCAGNAGAATTTACAACAACTTAAGGCCAGAAATTAAAATAAACATTGAACGGTCTCGGATCGGCTCCATTAAAGAACTGCAGGAGGTGGCAACACGTTTCGAGCTCGCTCAGAGAGATATTTCCCAGTACAGGGTGAGGCACCCCGAACAAATAAGTACGAACGGACCTGTCCCTCCAAACAAACATGGGGTAATTGGGCCGGCTAAGCCATGGATGCCACCAGGAGGGTTCCAACAGCGCCCACAACTGGGGACGGTCACCCGAGAAGGGGTTGGCGTGGAAGGTAGGAGGAGACCTCCAAGTACTACAAGCCAAACAAGGAAGGGAACCGGGGGTAGATCCACAAGGGGTTACCCGATGAAATGCTACCAGTGTGGATCTACCGATTACCTGATAAGAAATTGTTATTATTGGAAAGACAGCCGAGAGGCCAAGAGTGGGCGGAAAGACACACATTTGTTTGCGTTCAGGAAACCAAGGAGCGCAAAGTGGCCTCCTGGGAGAAAGGGAGATAACCTATTACGCGGCGTGAGAGTTAGTATGGGAAAAACATCTACGGTCGCTCTATTGGATACAGGGGTGGGAGATAATGTACTTTCTGGGGCATTATACCACAAACTCCGAGAGAACGGATTAGTAAAGAGGGTAGAAAGGTTGCCATAACATGTATATTAGCCAATGGACAACCCTTTAAGATCGAAGAAAAGGCTAAAGTATCGATAAGGATAGGACCATTTACGTTGCCCGTCTGGTTTTTAATATCTCCCTCGTTGCTCACGGATGCCATCTTAGGAAAGCGATTCATAGAGAATTTGGGACTGAAGAAGGACTTTCACGAAGAGGAGGAGACGTTCCCGTTTGCAAGAGGAGTTGTGGTTCCATTAGAGACAATAGGTAACTTGGGAGAGAGGCCGGTCAGTATTAAAGGTGACTTGACAAGGATGGAGTTGGTGAGCCTAATGGAAGAATTTCCTGACGTAGTGACAAACAGGGTCGGTTGTACCGACATAATGACACACTCGATTGAACTAGACGATCCGACCCCGGTGAGATCCAAACCTTATTACTATGCACCGCCAAAGTTTCAAATATTAAAAGACCACATAAAATCTTTAGAACAGAAGGGTATAATACGACGCTCCAGCATTCCCTACGCTTCTCCTTGCTTTCTGATTTCTAAAGAAAATAAAGAGGACGGTTAGTTATAGATTATAGAAAATTGAACCGGAAAATCAAATATGAGGCAACACCAATGCCTGCCATAGAGATGGCGTTACAGTTATTGGATGGAGCCGCGGTGTACACCAGTATCGACCTAAAGGCATATTACAATCCGAAGCGACCAGACCATTGACTGCCTTCATTTCGCAGTTTGGGTTGTATGAGTTTAACGTCCTCCCGTTTGGGTTAGCCACGGGGGCCCAGATACTTTCACGGCCCTTGAGCACCATTTTCGGGGACATACAGCATGTTTTTTTGTTCAACTATTTAGACGACCTTGTGGTGTATTCTAAAAACAGGCAAGAACACGTGGAACACGTGAGAGAAGTACTCACCAGGTTCCGAAAGTCAAGGTTAACGGTAAATCCCGAAAAAATTCGATTCGCGGTGTCATAAATTGACCTTTTGGGACACCATATATCATCTGAGGGATTTTCTACTAACCCAGAGAGGACCCGTGCAATTCGAGAGTTTCCTTTACCCAAAACGGTACGCAAATTAGCCTAGTTCCTAGGAATGGTAGGATTTTATGGACGGTTACTCCCCAACCTTTCGTCGAAAGCAGGGACGCTGTACGAACTCAAGAAAGATGGTAAACCCTCTCAGGTGATTAGAAACCACCAAGGAAACCTTCCGTAGCCTCCAAGAGGACCTTGTAACACCACCGGTCCTAAATATGGTGGATTTACAACAGAAGTTCATATTACAGACGGACGCATCGTCAACCGGGCTAGGAGCGGTATTGGTCCAGAGAGAGGTGGGAGGTTTGCGGTCGGTAGCCTATGCCAGTAGAGTACTACACAATCACGAAAAGAATTACCCTACGTATGAACTGGAAGCTCTGGCCGTGGTGTTCGGGACTGACAAGTTCCGGGCGTATCTGGAACATAACCAGTTCGATCTTCATTGCGACCATAAAGCACTTTCATGGCTACTGAATCACCCCAGACAGACAGGGAAGATCGGGAGGTGGATAGCGAGGTTGACCTCCCTTCGGTTTGAAGTAGTCTATATCCCGGCAAAGAATAACTGCGTTGCGGATGGCCTATCTTGGATGTTTGAAGAAGATGAGATCGGCGCCAGTAGAGGGGAAACACGGGACCCGGTTCCACTGGGGATATTGGGACAAATGCTGGAGAATTTTTCGTCCATTAGATTAGCTCAGAAAAATGATCCCATTCTGGGAAAGGTTTGTGAGGATCTTTCTGAAGGAAAACCAATGGCCAAGTTTAAAATGCAGGGAGAACTCCTGTTAGCTAAGCCCTCAGAGAATATGGGTTGGAAGGTCGCTGTCCCGGAGATTCATACTGACGTGATAAGGTATTACCACGAATGTCCCCTGGGGGGACGTTTGGGGATAGCGAAAACAGTTGCGAAGATAGGAAATATGTTCTATTGGGAAAGTATGAACTAAGATATAAGGGAACGCGTAAGGAGTTGCAGGAAGTGTACCCGTGCCAAACCAACCCAAATGACAAGGTATGGCGCGTCGTGCTCAGAAGTAACCAGTTTCCAATGCAACGATTGTTTATCGATTTCTTGGGATCACTACCCCGGTCGAAAGCAAGATGTACGCATATTTTGACAGCAATAGATGGATTTACTAAGTACGTTGTGCTGATGCCCGCTAGAAGAGCGACGGCGGAGGTGGTAGGGAAACTTCTGGATGAGAACATCTTTCGAAATTTTGGACTACCTTGTACTTTATTATCCGACAATGGGAGTCAGTTCCAGTCGGGGGCTTTTAGGGACATGTGCTTCGTGAGGGGCATTCGTCATATTACTACTTTTCCTTACTACCCCAACCCGTCTCAGGTGGAAAGGTTCCACCGGAATCTGAAAAATGCGCTTATTGCGTATCATCACGCAAATCATAGGAGGTGGGATACGGACCTGACATGGCTACAACTCGCATTCAACACAGCTGAACATGCGAGCCATGGGAGAACCCCATTCGAACTCTTACTTGGGTATGAGCCATTACAACCGATATTCCCGGAGGACTGGGACGAGAAGCCCGCCCAGCTGTCAGTACACCGTTGGGCCGAGGCTCTCGAACGTCTAAAAAAGGCTCATGAAGCGGTATACCGACGGTATAACAAAGGTAGGGAGCCAGTCCCATACAAGGTAGGGGATTGGGTAATTTGGAAAATGCATAACATAAGCAAGGCGATAGAAGGAGTTACCGCTAAACCTGACTTTAGGTGGTCCGCTCCGGCTATTATTGAACGGTTTTTGACACCTGTTACGGTGCAATTAAAGGAGTTGGAGTCGGGTTGGCTCGCTCGCTCGGAAAGCTCACGTCAGCCAATTGAAACCATACCATGGCTCGGTAGAATTGAAAGGAGGGTCAGAGGAACCCCCCTCTTAGTTTGCATAACTTGTGACTACGACATATTTTGGCTTGTTTGGTTTACGCCGATCCGTTGACGAGGTTGGTAGAAACGGGTCAGAGATGCATTTAGTTTCAAGGTTTAGTCTGTAAGTCTTCATATGTATTTTGACTATAAATTTGTGTATT
>CABFWB010008139.1:0-19790 GCA_902151455.1 Timema bartmani
GTGGAATCCGAACCACGGTGGAGGCCTGGCATTCCCCACATTCACAAGTTGTGATTAATACACGTCTTGTCAGAGGTGAAAGAAGGGGTTGGCAATCAGATAAATCTGTGCCAGGACCGAGGATTGAACCCTGGACCCCCAACACAGAAGTCTGGCACCTTACCCATAGACCACCAGGTCACCTTCAAGAAAGAAGAGGAATGTTTCACACACACACATATATATATATATATATGAGGAATTAATTAATAAAGACGTAATTTTGGAGAGGTCAAATAAATTTATTCTTAACATTTTTACTAATCAGTTCCTCATTGAAATGGGCCTGCCCATTATAAATGTGGAGTTCCTTTAACGTAACTTAAAACTAATTCACAAAGTTGTTTTTAATAGCATGATATAATAATTAATTGTTAACAAAGGTTCATCATAAGTGATTCATTGGATGAAGCTAAGGTCATATTAACCTTTCCAAACTTGAATATTGTGTTTCGAAGGTCTCCTTTATCTGTATATACAATATGTGGTCCGATGCAGTCCCAACAAGTTGTAATACAATATAAGCGAATTCACAACTTGTTGGCGATGTTGGACAGCATGCTGGAGGTGGGAGAGCTGGCTAGTGCCAACATGTTGGGTTGTGTTGTTGTAAATAAATAACAGCCAACACAACATGTTGGTGACCTTAAAGGGTTCTGCGCATACGCTATCCAGTCAAGACCGTGTCTAGCCTCAGCGACGCACGTGTTTTGTTTTCAGATTGGTTTAATATCATCGTTTACATAGTGTTGTGCTGATGGAGTGTAACAAAGTGGACACAACTAATTGCTTTATATCAAAAGTATTATCTTCTTTGCACGCTACTTTGTCTGATCACAAGAATTCAAATAATCGAGAAGATACACTTACTGCAATAGCTAAGGTCTTAGAATCTCCCACAGTTTTTTACGTTTTGTATTTTTCCGCAAGAGTACATTTCCTGCCATCACAGTAAGTGAATACATGGCAAGTAATATATCGTTCTCAATGGTCAGAACTGATTAAAAACTATAGGAAGGCCAAGGACGTTGGCCCAACAAGTTGGCATTGATAAATGTAGCTTACTTCCAACATGTTGGGTCCAACTTGCTGCATAATAAACAAGGTTTATGTACCTTAACCAATATTTCTCAAAACAAGTCACTATAATCTTACCTAGCTTTCTGTGTTGGTGCCTAATTGAGCAGAGCTGTTTTGTCCAAATTTGTGGCGAAATTAAACAAAAGCAAAACTATGCTTGAACTGATGCACTCGTCTTAATTTTAAATAAAACATAATTCTTATATTTTAAAAATGTAATCAATAAATCTGCGTGCGATTGAAATTACTCATTTTATATTATTTTATGTATCTATGCTCACATTCTAGGACAAAATATATACATTGTTTAAGGGCGTAGAGTGGAAAAATAATTTTAGAACTGTTGATGGTATTCAATAACAATATTAAGTGTTGTTGTGTGCTATTGGAATGTTTGTTTTTGTTTTATGTTCAGCTATAATTCACCATAAAAACATCCGTAAATTGAATAATACTAAGATTTTTAAAATACCAGTATAAGGTAAATCAAATAAAATGAGTAAATTTCTAATTATGTATGAATAATATTGAAAAAATAAATACTACGTTGAATAATATTTAAAATTGTAATCTCTTGCTTCATGTATTCTGGAAAACTTTAAGTAGAAGCTTTATATCAACTGGATGAAAGCCTAAATGAAAATTTCTTTATATCAATGATTAATGGTACAACCTTTGATTAAATTATATTTTGACTATATTTTCAAATTCATGAGTTCAAGGATTGAGTACAAGTACGTCCAAAAGACATTTATTTTTCCTCTTTCACTTAAAAGTAAATTAGCAAAATGAAATATTTATGTTGTGTTTGTACAAACAAGGAGTAACTACTATTCGGAAAAGTAATTTGCATTGCTGAAGCAAATCCTATTTATAGAACTTTGACCGCAAGTGTAGATAAGGTAATGTTTTCAGTTCAGCTTGCTGCAATCAGTAGGTGAAATCTAATTTAGAGGGTATTTCCTGCACAAATGATCAAAGCTTACTACTATGTTGGCAGGAAGTTTCTACCTTATTGTGTATTCACACGTTCTCTGAAAAACAAGCGTAGAACAGAAACGTGGTCACGTGACGAGCTCTAAACCAATAATAAGATTTCCGCCTCATCGGTGAGAGCTGTTTTGCTAAGTTTAACTCCCTGACAATTACATAAAGCATATATTTATCCATTATAAAATAAAATATGTTGATAATCAGCGGTTTTAAGTCTGTTTTGTATCATGGGTCAATATACAGCGTGAAAATTTCGGCATCCCCAAGCAAATTCTGCTCTCTAATTTCGGGGAACGTGTGAATCAATCCTTACTGCAAAGATCTGAGCCCTGACTATCCTAAAAACCAAGCACAGATATATCTACTAACTAGCCTCAAAGAATTTATGTTAAGCTTAGTGGGCTAATTTGTTATGTTTTTGGGTATCCAATCCACCGTGTCTAGTAGCACATTCTTTTCCCCTATAGCAGCCATATCAAACTCTCAGCCTTATCCCTGATTTTGTGAATTCATGGACATTAAAATGAGCCATCATGCAATGCGACTCTGTTATTCTTTTTAAATATGTTAAAGAAATATATAATTTAGAAATGTGCTATTAAGGAATATGGCATAGTTTGGAGAATTCTGGAATGTGAGGTTGGTAAACCAAATTCATAATCATTTATATATATGGATCAATTCTCAAAAATTTTCGAATTTTCATACCAAATGGGTGCAATGTTTGGCAGCAAATACATAGTTTAACAATGGTCTTCTTGCAGGGAACTGAGCAAAACGCCTTAGATATATCATTTGTCAACATTAATGACTTTGGCACAAGATTTAAAGTACGACTTTAATATCATTATTGCAAACAAAAGTTTTAACATTTTTGGTCAATAATATAAAGCTATAATTATGGTTTTATATAGGGTCACACGCTTAACTTTTTACTTTATCGCACCCATCGGGTAGTGAAAGTATTATGATCGTCAATAAAATCGAACTCATAATATGAACGGATGTTGAGGTTTCATGACCCCCTGACCCTGAAAAGTATACTCCATTCACGGTAGGAATTACTTTCTGAAAGGTCTTTTTTCCTACCAATATCCTACTATATAATAGATTTCTGGTAAGGCAAAAGGCATTTTAGAAAACAATTCCCATGCTGACCAGATTATATTTTTGAAATGCTGTTTGTTGAGCTTTCTGCCTGTTACTGGTATTAGAACCTTAACCATTTTACCAATTGGGATAAATTTTGGTATCTAGTGTTTTCATAAGGTTCCTCAGAGGGACTTTTGTAATTATTGACCCAACCCTAAAATTAAGAGTATTTTACTTATGTGATGAAAGAGAAATAATCGATTTACTCAAAATATGCTCTAACGATTTTGATTAATTTTTGTATCCAGGCGCTGTTTGACATTACAAACAAAATAGCATATCTCATTTTTTCATGAAAATAAAGTTGAGTGTACTTTATATTAAAGGAAGTTTCCAATTTTGATCATATCTCCTCGACTCTTTGAGATACCAAATAGCTTACCATTGTAAAGACGTATTATTATTATTATTATTTTTTAAACTTTAGTTGTACGGTAATGTATTTTCATAAAACAATAAGTTGTTGAGTAATTGGCAATATATTTTTTAAATTAAGGTCTTGGAAATTGATATTTAACCTATTTGGTGAACAGAAATGTTACCTTTTTCTTAATACGTTTCCGTAAGAGTGAAAATATTATTTCATTTTTGCTTTATAGTAGAATATTTCTGCAACTATTCGTATTAATAAAGTTTAAACATTCTACGAGTCTTATGTTTATGTATATATATATGTATATATTTGTGCAAAAGAATGGGGAGTGTCTGTGTGATGTTCCGTATCATTTATTGTAATAATAAGATACTAGGTTGGAGTACTTTTTAGTGACAAAAAATTACATTACCGATATTTTTTAATGTGGCCACCTCAGTATTATTTATATTCAATATGGCCCTCACGATAAAATGAGTTTGACACACCTGGTCTATACCATTTTTGATAATGAAAGTATTTGAAAAAGTCATTTGTATTCCTCGTAGTAATAAGTTTGTGTTCTCAATTGTATACATTGTAGTTATTGGAACATATTTGAGATAAATAACCTTTCTTCTTCAAAATGATTAAGTTAATACCTTTTTAGGGTTCTTAAACTTTGACAAAAGGGTAGAAACGTAGCCAATGGAAGACTTTAGACCCAACTAAACACCAAGGACAGGCTAGCCCAAGCATATAATTTTATAATTATCAGTACTGTAACGTGTTTGGGGTTTGTTTATATTTAAATAAATGTTTTCAGACTTGAGCCATGATTGTTTCCGTCGGAGCATACATTTATAATGATATGTGTGAGTAGGGCTAGTGACATATTAAAATAAAACTTTGTTATGTGAATGGAAACAACCAAGTCAAAAACTATAATGTGATGGCCCACATCCTAGTAAGTAAGTAAGGTATTAAGAGAAGAATCGCTTTATTCCTTACCGAAAGGGCATCAAGTCAGTGAGGGGAGTTAAGGTGTCTATAATTTATCAATTCTTTTACTTCGGTACTTTATTCCAATTGGTAATTTTAAAGTAAATTTAATGTGTGTGCTCTTTGAATGGACAGAACATGTAGTGCAAATGGAAGAATTTAGAACCATGTTCAGGGTACTAGCTTGCAGACCCAATGGGAAGTGACCATTGGGAAAACCTAGACGTAGATGGAAGGATAATGTTAGAATGGATCTGAAAGAGATAGGGTGTAATTAGGTGAATGGGATTGAGCTAGCTCAAGATAAGGATAGTTGGCATACTTTTACAAGTGAGCCAATTAACCTTCAAGTTTCTTTTGCCATAGAGTAAGTAAGTGCCCTTTGAATATCAAATCGTGAGCCTGGTCTTAAAATATAGCTTATGCTTTCGACACATCTTCGGTGTTCTGAATTTTAGCTCTAGGGTAGTTATTATTCTTGAGGTTTGACAATAAATAGAAATTAAATAATCTTTTAATAAAAATAAGCGGATTAGTTTAATAAATATATACCAAAATAATATAATAATTTACAGTTAAAATCGTTAACATAAAGTCGTCGTCAATAATAAAAAGAGGAAATAGAACTTTATTTAAATTGTGTAGCAAAAGTTTTTGTTGATGTTCATAACATTTGTGTTTTTAATTCTAACTATTGTCAAACATCAATAATTTAACAGTGCCTCAGGACAGTAACAAAATGTTCTCTAAAACAGTATCTATTATGTTTTTAATATTTAACTAGGATTATTTGGACTTTGGAGGGGGGAAACGCCCCTCTTAGTCCCTGAGTACGACACTGCTTAAAAAGATAATTTTTCTAACGTCTAATAAACTCAATATAATATGGGAATTCTAAGCTTTAATAATACAAAGCGTCAAAAACATCCACAGCAAAATTAACATTATAAAACGACACATGCATACACCAATCCCATTACTGAAACAAAGTGTTAAGAACGTCTCGAGATGATCCATGACAAGTATTTCCATCTCGCTAAAATTCCTTTTCTTTGTTAGGGCCGAAACCTGGTTTCTGGCTTGTACATGGACTGCCGGCAGCACTTTCATTTTTTATAGAGGTAGGCGAAGGCGACTATGAGCACTAGGTCTAACAGTAAAGTTGCAAGCGTTTCTTGGCTCCAACCTCTCTCGAAACCAAAAAGGAAGGAAATAATGAGTGCACGCAATGCCGAGGGCAACATTTTACCTCGCTTGCTGCATGCCTACCTCAGCCAGCGTTCCTCAGACTACTCAACTTAGCCTACAGCTAGGACCACTTCAGACAGGTATATTGCGGGAACTGTAAAAAACTAATAATAACAATAATAAAACCAAACATTACAAAATAACTAAAACCCTGGTGTTCTTAGTCATTTAACCATAACTTTAGTTTGGAATAAGTAGTTGGAAGATTAAGATTCTCAACACCACCGAATATTAATAATCTTTTTCATGGTTTGTTATGGTGGCGTCCAAGAATATTCATTTCAGCTAAATGTTAGAAACGGTCATCTCCGGAAAATTTCAGCCTTCTTTATTTCTGCTTGCTTCTTTCCAATTTGAATAAAAAGCTTATTTCCATGCAAAATTAATACACAATTAGTTAATCGATTTTTATTATATTGCTACTAATACATAAATAAACTATATTTTTATTTGAAACAAAATAACTTACAATCTTTTTATTTTTTTTTAGAAATCTACGATTATGTGGAAATCATTATTCGACATTATAATACGAAAAGGGAGAGCTATAGAAAACACATTTGTTATTTCAACACATATTTCAAAATAAATATCATTTAAACTAGGACAAATAATAATTTGGTTATCATAATATCATCTACTAATATTTACAAAACATTTAAAAAAATTATATATTTCAAACCTGGACATTTTATTCAATGTATTTTTTTATTTACAATATACTTACTGTCCTGATGTTTGTGTCATTAAATTACACTTAAAATTTATGTGCACATATGCCATACATATTTTATCATGCCAAGTGATTAACAAGGTTGTTCCTAAGCCAATGTGAATACTTGTAGTCCACTCAAAATAGATAATACATAGACATTGCAAGAGTGAGAAAAATCGTTCATAAATTTGAATTACGAAAGTATTTTTCATAGGTCTATGTATTTTTAATATTAGTATTACTAAATTGTTTCTATTAATATATAAAGTTCCAATAACCAGAAATAAATCGTCGTTAGGGAGAAAATATAGTATAATACAGATCACTTGAAAAGCTTCCAATAAATTGAAACGATAGACTTATAAAATTTACTTATTCGTAAATATAAACGTTGGACACTAATTGACTTAATGTTCCATTGAACTATAGGCCCTAAGTTTAGCTACAACCAAGATCTAATCAATGCGATCTTTTAGCCATAATATGTACTAGGTATATTATCACATAGAGAACACAGATTAAGGGTGATAATTAAGAGATTACTTCGAACCACATCATTTGACATGGCTTACGGACACACATTTGTCAACAATTATAAAAGTTACTTCAAGATTTTAAGACCGACATTTACATCATTGCTGTAAATAAAAGGTTTTAAATTTCTCGTATAAGAATATAGGTTCATGCTTATTGTATTATACATGGGCCTACTCTTTTAATCCGTAGTAATAAGTTACTGAGTTGAAATTCTCTTTTACTTAAGAATATGAAAATATTGTTTTGTTTTTTTTACAATGTGGCCCCCTCAGTATTTTAAATTTACAATATGACTCTTAGTATTAAACGAGTTTGACAGAAGTCCTTCTAAAATATCTCAAATCAAACAGTAATATGTCAAGATGACTGAATGAAAAACCAACCCATCGTTAAATATGAATATTGGCATATCCTTCATCATTTGAATGAGGAGTTAAATCTAAAGCTTGAGCCCGGTAATGCAGACACTAAACCACATATTCAAGAGCCTTTTCACACTAGGGCACTGGTGAATACCAAGTGAATGCTCTCAATATACACTAACCAGATTATTATTGCATCTTTTGACACTGGGACACTGCAGTTTCTCGCATGGTCTTATTGACTTTAAAGTGTTACATCTTATGGACAAGGTCACTACCACCACCTAGTTTCAATAGGAAACTTAACACTGGGACACCAAATACGAGCATTGTGTGTAGTTCTGACAACCATCAGAACGTGGTATTTTGTTTTTTTATCACCGTGTCTTACTACCTGTTCAAGTTATACGCATAGTCGATTGTTGTTTTGACGTCAAGCACATTGTCGTTTTTCTTGTTCTAGACATTATTTTAGATTTGAACAAAATTGAGGATTGTATAGGTAGTGTGGAAAGTCATCCTGATATTTGGGATGCCTCAGATGGTCAAATAGTGTATTGAAGAAGCCTTTATCCAGTCGATCACATGTCAGAGGATGTACGTATATACGTTTTTTCTTCCTTCTCCTATTCCTAATTTTGTTTAGAAGCACAAGTAACGATGGTTCCTCATCGTTTGAGTCAATATTAAATAATAGCAAAAATACTAAAATTCTAATCAGTTGATTGGTATTGAAGTGTCGACAACTGGTTGGTGTCCAATCGTTGCTCACCACAAACACCGGTAATGGTCACTAGTGTGAAAATACCCTAACTTCCACTCAAGCTTTGCCAGAAGAGGGTGGTGATGTAGGGTTAGCTACCCCAGGGTCGAATAAAGGCCAAGCTGCTCAGAGGTTCTCTAGACTTAGTTCGCTGCTTGACGCTACCCTTGGTCTAATAGGAATTTACATGTATAATGGGCGGCTGGGCGGATGACGCCGGTAGGAGACCCGACAAGAGCGCTATGCACCCTAGTTCGTCAGTCCGTCGTGTACACCACGCAACGTAGCGCCATAGGTCACCGCAACGTTCTAACCCTGCCTAGTTTACATAAATAAGTAAACCTACAATATCCCACTCATACATGAACTTTGTGTGCACATTTACCATACATCAAACTTCTGAGGAAAACATCAAATGGAATATTTTCCCTGGTGAAAGTGTTGGGGTTTATTAGTAACAATCCCAAATACCGGAAGGGGTTAGCTCGGCGCTAGCGTGTTGTACTGACCAGGAAGATGGGTCTGAACTAGAAACTCGTTCGAGTGCTCAAGGATACAGTTATCTCAACACCTCAGGTAAACTTTAATGCATTTTTACTTATTTGCTCTTTTCATTAGATTATTATTCTATTTTTCTATCACCGCAATCTACTACCCATTTGTGTTATACGCATATGTTTAATTCAGAGGAAATGTACCTACATTTACATAAAGGGCGAGTGGAAAAATATTATTATGGTAAAACAAACCCTCAATATCCCCAACCTAAATTCAGACTCCAGATCTCATCGTTCATGGCAATATAGTCTATTGCGAGAGTGACGCCTTAGACCATGCTGCCACTGAGGTGGGTAGTTTTATCTATTAAATACAATTTTAACATTTATAACCATTGAGTCTATTAAATTATATAACGAATTTTTTTAAGGTGTTCTAAAACAAGGTGCTTGGAAAAATATTTAATACTAAAAGGGATGAGACTACTGGGAAGTGGAGTTGGTTACATAATGATTAGTTATTTACCATGTACTAATCAAAATACATTGTTACGATAGGCAAGTCTCGTAGATTATGATGGGTGGGACATGCAGTGCTAGTGGGAGAATCAAGAACCGTATTCAGGGTATTGAATAGCAAAACCAATGGGAAGACGTAAACGGATATGGGAGGGTAGCATTATAATGGACCTGAAAGAGATGGACTGAAAGAGGTGGACTGGATATAAGTAGCTTAAGATAGGGATGGAGTGTAATGAGGGGTACTGGATAGAACTAGCTCAAAATAGGGATAGGGTGTAATGAGGGTTACTGGATAGAAGTAGCTAAAGATAGGGATAGGGTGTAATGAGGTGTACTGGATAGAAGTAGCTAAAGATAGGGATAGGGTGTAATGAGGTGTACTAAATAGAACTAGCTCAAGATAGGAATAGGGTGTAACAAGGGGTACTAAATAGAGCTAGCTCAAGATAGGGATATGGTGTAATGAGGGGTACTAGATAGAACTAGCTAAAAATAGGGAGAGGTATAGTTCTTTTGTAAAAGCAGCAATGCACTTTTGAGTTCCTAATGCCATAAAGTAATTAAGTAAGTTGTCTTACGTACTTTTTGTAGACTTATGGATACTTGACGTTTACAATAGTTGGCCTATGAGAGTTAAAATTCAACCCGAAATGAATTAATTGATTACATTCGGTAACTAAACTGTCCTAACGAACATACTTAGAGGTTTGACACAACATGTGAGATTAAAAAAACGCTATATCATTGTTGTTATTTTTCCCGTTTGTCCTTGAGAAGTTTGTTGGATTCAAACAGTCAAGAGGAGCAGCACCTACTATTTTATTATGATTGTGTGGTTGTTGGGTTTCTAATCAGTTATTCAAAATATTTGGTTATGCCATCTATGTTCAACTCAAGCCTTTCAGATACAGTAATGTTCATTAGTACAGTATTATATTTCAACATAAAGCTATTTCCGGAAAAGCTAGTTCAGGAGAAACGTGTTATACCTTAGATTTGAAATTTTGATTAAACTGTGAAAAAATTAAGATTATGGGTTTCCCATTCTTTCTCTAGGCGTATATTTATTTATTTTAAAAAAAACACTTCAAACTCTTACCTTGAATTTGAGATTTTTCTTCCTCAACATTGTATCTTACTAACTGTTCAGTTTACACACATATATAATAATAGTTACGCTTAGTGATTAAGGGATGAAGAATATTGAATTTAAAAGAAGTGTACCCATATTTGCGTGCAGAGAGAGTGATAAATCATGTTGGAAAAAACATTCTCATTACACACGACCAGGATTAGAACCCAAATCTCTCAGTCATAGGCAGTCTAGTCTAACATGAGAGTGAAGCCTTAGATCATGTGGCCACTAAAGCAGGTTTGAGATTTTTAGTTCACAAAGTATGAACACATAGAGAAAAATTAAAAATTAATAAAATTGGGGTGTAGGGATGGGGAAAAAATCTATTTGAATTGCACCTGCATTATTTTAGTGAGAGATGTGAAAGAATGGTTAAGCCACAGGTATAGCCCATCCACCGCCAAGATTTGATCATCGACCCTCCCAGTCACGGTCAATTCAGTATAGGGTGAGCCGGATGCCTTACACCCTACGACCATCCATGTTGGCTTAAATTTATGGTTTGTTGGAAAGGCTAGTCAAGCGATAAAAGCCACATTTTATACATATTAATACTTGTAACAATTTATGTTTCCAGTGCATCCTATTACCCGTCCGGGCTATCAATATTTAATTCACTTAAATGATAATTATGAGAAAGGCAATAAAGAATAACCCGCTTCAATGTCTGAATGGTCTAAGGCGTCCCTCTCGTGTTGGACTGGCCTTTTGATGAGGGAGAGATCAGGATTCGAATCCTGGTCGGGGTTATCGAGGGTGGTTTCTACTTAATGGTTTTCCACTCTCCTTCCACGCAGATACGGATAGACTACCTCTTCAATGTTTCCTTCCCTATCCCTATCCCGATAGAGTGAGTAACTATCATGTGTATAATCTGAGCAGAAAGTAAGACACGGTGATAAAAAAAAGGGTAAACCTACATCGATAGTCGCATAGTCTAACGCGTCACTCTTTTGTTTGACTGGATTGACAGTGATGGGTAGCTCTGGGCTCTAAACAGGGTCTGATGTAAAAGGGTTGTTTCCTAGATGTCTTCCCACTCCATCATTATTCATCCCAGATCCATAATCATAATTACATTATGTTTATAACTTGAACATGTAGGCCTACAAAGATGCGCCGAGAGAAAAAAAAATTGTAAGTGCAAAAAAAAATCGATTTCTTCTTAGAGCTATTTAACTTCCAATTTATGTACCAAAGTGACTTGAAGATAACCTAATCATAGAATAGACAAAACGTCCAGTATCAAGATTGTCTATTTAATCAACGTGGAAATGCACAACTATCTGGTGAGGTCAGTGGAAAGTAAGGAAATCCACAGGAGCAATACTTCAAGAATACGACAGGAATCCCAATCAAATCCACACATCTTTGGTCAGAGTTCAAACTACAGTACCCATTTTTTCAGTAGGAAAAATAATATTAACTAAGTTCTGAAAAAAAAAATGTAAATAAATATTTTGGATACNAAATAAATATTTTGGATACATCATGCTTTTTTGCAAAAAAAAAAAAGAAAGAAAAAAGTACGTTGCACAGCACAGAATTTCTCCCTCTTTTATCTTAAAATAGACATTTACTAATAATTCGTTAGATTTGTGAAACGAAATAATAGGTCTATATATTGTTGTAGAAAATATATTTTAAAGATCATAAATGAAATAATATACACTGTCACTTACTCTATGGCAATAGGAACAAGGAACATAGTTACAAAAAAGTTGAGAAAAGAGAAACATCTTTGTCCACCAAAGAGCATGAGAATCAGATTTATATTCAAAAAGCTGAAATAAAGAGTATAATATATTTTTGCTTACAGCTCAGAAACTATTTGTTTTATAAAACTTTATTCGAAATAAAAGATTTCTACCTTTAATAGTACTACAACTTTACAATAATAAGTTATTTCTTATCTAAAACAGTTGTGGAGCAATGATGAAAATTTGGAAATTTACCCGATGTTAAGCTCCCTCAAAGTCATTTTCATGAGAAAATGAGAACTGCCCTCTGGTTTATAATGACAAAGTACCTAGATATAAAATTTAATCAAAATAGTCTGAGTAAATTTCAAGAAAATTGATTTTTCTCTTTTTTCCTTTCAGTAAACTACCCTTAAATTTAGGGTTTTAATATATGATTCCAAAAACTCCTCAGGGTGCCTTATGAAAACCCTAAATATAAAATATTTTTGGCTCTAGCCTGAGGTACAAACAGACAGACAGACAGACAGACCGTTGGAAAGGCAGAGAGACGGTATTGTGAAAACAACTATTTATTTTTGTTTCAGGGGGTCGTGAAACGTAAACACTAAGCAAAATCTCGAGTTTATTTTTTTGACGATCATAATACTTCCTCTCCGAGGTGTTGAGAGAAAGTTAAAAAAAAACAATTTTAGTAAAAATTAAATCACTTAAAGTAGAATTAAAATATAGCAGCAGAAATAGGTTATACATATATAAATATATATACACATTTTAAGACCAGGCTTACTACTTGTGATTCATAAAGTATACCACTATGCAAGTAAATACACAAAATAGGCTTAATAATAACTCTGCACCATATAAATAGTATCTAGAAACCAACATTTGGACTAATCTTTACAAAGACAACAAACTTATGTTCAATCCTGAACGGTTGTACGTTCCCCCATCCCCATTTATAAATGGCTATCTGTCCCTTTCCCTTACTTAACAGGTCTTATATTGGTATTTGCAGTTACTGAACTGTCTTTACTAGTATATCGTGTCATCCTATTTATTATTAAACCTTAATCTTATGCCAACAAAAATATATTCGTTAATTTAATTTGTTTTGTATTTGGTAGGTCAAATATAGAGTCAGGGGGTGGGTGGTATGGGGCTCTCTAGTTGTAGAGTCCTGTAAAAGTTGTATTGCTCTGAAACATTCCGCAAAACCACCTCTAAATATTTGTAAGCAAACCAGAAAAAGAAATACACACAGAAAAAAATATTTTATTCTTTATCGTATGAATCATTACTGTACCTGAATACAAAGTCTACTTATAAAATATATAACTATGGTGTATTGTTGTTTTACAATTGATTTTTAATCATTAAGCTATTCGACATCTCAATTTTACATAGTAAAATACTTATTAAAAATAATCAAGACCATCTCATATACTCATATACTCATATGAATATTTACTTTCTCCTTATTTCCATTTAATTAAACGTGGCCCAATACTTTATTATTTTTAATTTATATATCTTAAGAAGTATAATGAAAAGAGGAACCGTTCCATATCGATACCCATCCAAACCTCGGGCGCTGCAGAAAGGTGTAGAAACGACGCGCTTAGGTGAAACTCCATCGTTTGTCACTAGAAGGCAGCACTACCCAAATCCGTATTATTGATGCCAGCACGCCATCTCTTTGGTTGGCTTCCAAACTACAACTTCCGTTTAGTAAATATGCTATAATATATTATAATCGTACACATATAAATCGACACAAAATTAAAAATCTTAATTTTATGTTATATATATCAAAAAATGATAGATAATGGAATAAATCACATCCAAAACTAAATACAAAGATTTATCCATAACTACGTTCAAATAATTACTAAATCAATATGAATATGTACACAATATATACTGTATACAGACATGTACTCAATTATATAAAGATAAATATGTATTATATTTAAAGTTTTTTAGAGACATATGTATTATAGATTATTTTTTAATTATTATTTTTAATTACTAAAACAAATATTTCTAGCTATGCCTTTATGCATAATTTTAAATAAGTGGTTAAACTAAGCTTCACTTTTAAAAATAAAACTATTATTATTATAATCTATTTAGCTATATTGGTTTTCGCATATTATAAAGCGTCACTTGCGGAATATAATAGATTGTGGTGATGGGGAGATTGGGGATCGATTCCCAGCACTCGAGGTTGTCCAGAGTTTCCAAAAGGCCTAATTCTATAAGATTTTAGAGCCCCCTCTCATAACAAAAATAATCTCGACCATTTATTTGCCTTATTTATTTGCAATAATCTCATATTATTAAAATTGTGAAATGGAGAAAAATATAAAGGCTTCCACCGATTAATTTCTAATAATCCGCCTTGGTGGCGTAGTTAGTTAACGAGCTGGTTTCATGTTGAGCTAGACTGCCGAGGACGGGGAAATCGAGGTTCGAATCTCTAGGGTTAACTGGGGGCGGTTTTTCCTAAATAATTTTCCATTCTCCCTCCACGCAAATGTGGGCTCACTTCCTCTAAATTACAGCTTCCCAATTCTTAATCCATCAGCGTAATTAGTACTTAAGCGTATAACCAACCCTAACGGGTTGTAAGACGCAAAGCTAGGTGGAAAAAAGTTATCAAATCTTACTTTACTTTACTTTACCTTATAACACTTTAAAAAATTAACAGTAACTAAAAGAACTAGGGTAGAAAAAAATCATATTATTAAATTTGAAACATGACACAAAGACCCACGAATCAATCTCTGGACCCTTGGCTTAGCGTGCCAATGCTACATATTGAGTTATTCAGGAAACCAATTTAAATTTGATAGTTTAGATTTAATTCCTGGATAATTTTTTAATATAGCATCTACGCGCTAAGCCAAGGGCCCCGGTTCCGATTCCCGTGTACAGGGGTCATTTTCCGAATTTACGAATATAGTACTAGATGTGGCAACATCCGTAACTAAAATAACATTTCCATCTTCTGAGCTTCACTCGTAATGTACAATTAATTGTACTATCAAAAACAAAGTTGATTAAAATTTATGCATTGCTTTTAACGTTTACCCCGAAATGTAGCAGTATTATCGTTTTTTAGAGGAAGTGTACCCGCATTTACGTGGAGGAGGAATTGGAAAACATTTAGGAAAACCCCCTAAGTACACCTGTCTGGGATCGAACCCCGATCTTCCCATCATAAGCAGTCTAGTCTATTGTGAGAGTGACGCTTTAGATAATGTGGCCACCGAAGCGTGTCTATCTTATCTTGACATCATGGCCTTATCTTATAAGCTGCGTCATGGTGGAGCCATGCAAGGTAAGCTTGGTATCTTACAGGGTAAGCGAAGTGTACGTGGGTTGTGGTTGCGGAAAAACTTGGTGCTGTAAAAAACAATATTTTGGAAACTTAGGGTTAGTGAAAGTGTGCATTACATGGGGGCCTGGGTAGATCTGCAAGGTATAACCAAGCAAATAGTCTGAACGGATAGTAAGATTAGGGGCCCACAACAACAACAACAAAATCATGTATGCTGAAATGTAGCAAGCAGTCTTACCTTGATATATTACACTATGAAACTATTTTTTGAGGTAAACCATATTGCAACCAAGCAAGGATAGATTTTACCTTTCATGATAAATGGAAGGTACATACCGTATTATATTATTCTATAAAAATATTATTTTAAACTGTAGGAAGATATTGACGTGTTTTAATCAATCAGTATAAAATTGTTTTTTTCTCTTCAAACCAAGTAAAAAGAGCACATTATGTTGATACCTTTTGCTGTAAATCATTTAAATTGGGTAAGGAGGGTTATATAAATAATATAAATAATAAAAATTTTAGATAAGATAGATTTAAGGAATTTAAATCACTGTCAAATCAAGCTGTGAGCTAATTATACATTTGTAAAACCTATTCGATTCTACATTAATGATCTATTAAACCTTTTGTTTGGAAAATGTATTTAAACTAAAACAAATTGTAGCATCTATGTTAGTGTAAAATTATATATGAGAAAAACTTGAAATTAATAAACTGAAAAGTAAATATTACACTTTTAATAACTCTAAAAGAGATAAAATAGCTCTTAGACTTCTTTGAAACAATGTTATGTTGAACTTTTAGATCCTTACTTACTATCTGTCCAGGCTATTCACATATTTATTATACTAATGGGGCAGGAAGGTGAAAATTTCAAATAAGATTTCTTTGAATACGTCATATACAATGTGTAAAAAAAGTTGGGAGACTTGGCGGTCTAGGGGTAAAGTGTCAGACTTCTATGCTGGGGGTCCGGGGCTCAATCCTCGGTCCCGGCACAGATTTATATGATTGCCAAATCCTTCCTTCACCTCTGACAAGACGTGTATTAATCACAACTTGTGAATGTGAGGAATGCCAGGCCTCCACCGTGGTTCGGTTCCGACGTTAAACTGTAGGTCCTCCATTTCATCTCACAATCACCCTACCATCACACATTAGCGTAAGTGTGTACAACCCGAACGGGTAGTAAGACGTGGTGCTAATAATAATAATAATAATAATAATAATAATAATAATAATAATGTAAAAAAGTTATGATTGCATAGTTTAAGAGGGATAGACTGTACGTTAGGCTTGATATTTTATGTTCAATTAGTCTTGAATTTTGATAAACCCAAAAGTTATGAGGAGAACTTTATTTAAGTTAAATAAAACTTCATATAAATAGTAATAAGATTAATAAACGTACACATTTGTGATAAGTATTCTAGAGCAACTAGCAAATGACGTCAAGTCTCCCAGAGGAATTTCTTGAGACTTGGAGTTAATGAGTACTTCTAGCCAACCAACCCGGTCTTCTACCCCCTATCCATAGATTCATCGTCGTGGTAAAATGTACTATTTTCTCGAGGGAAGTGGTCTCCGGATAGCGGTCAACCACTGCCAACTTGAAACTACCCCATTAGACTTGGAGATCAGAACCGAACTCTTCTCCAACTTGCTGAAACTTGGTAGGTAGCGAGCGTAGTGCGAAACATGGTAATGCGGGACCAATACTTCCACCAATTGGGAACACTTAAAGAAAACTAGACTTAGGCCTACAAAAAAATAACTAGTAGTTCTGTGAACAAGATACCTCGTTCCTTCCATATTCTTATCGTAACTACAGCCTTAACATTTCTCCGTATTTTCATCTATGTTACCCGCCTCGATGGCGTAGTTGGCTAACGCGCTGGTTGTTGTTGAGCCAGACTGCTAAGGACAGGGAGATCGAGGTTCAAATCTTGGTTGGGTGAACTGGAGGTGATTTTTCCTTAGTGGTTTTTCACTTTCCCTCCACACAAATGTGGGTTCACTTCCTCTAAATTCAACCTTCCCAATTCTTAATCCATTAGAGTAATCAGTACTTAAGCGTATAACTCGAACGGGTAGTAAGACGCGGTGCTATTATTATTATTATTATTATTATTATGATACCTATGTTGATATTTTACCAGGGCGACCAAGTTAGACCAAAAACAAATGAATACGATATTCACTAATTTATTATAACCCACTTCGGTGGCCTCATGGTCTAACGCACTTCTCTCACAGTAGAATAGACTGCCCTTGACGGGAAGATCAAGGTTCGAATCTCAGTTTGGTGTACTGAGAAAGTTTTTTCAAAAATGGTTTTCAACTCTCCCTCCACGCAAAGACGGGTACACTTCCTATAAATATAATCTTACAAATTATTAAAACTATGAGCGTAATTATTACAAAGGCGTATGATCCGAACAGGTAATAAAATACGTGATGCTAAGAAAAAAATAACTAAAAAAATATAAATTTAGTGAGGTATAAGATAATTCTTTTTTTTAATTTATTTTATTTTAGCAACGCGTCCTACTACTCATTCTGGTTATACACTTATTTAATAGCTACGCTCATGGATTAGCGATGAGGAAGTTTGAATTTAGAGGAAGTGTACCCGTATTTTCGTGGAGAAACATTGGGGAACTATTTTGGAAAAACCACCTCAGTACACCCGACCACGAAAAACAAGCTCCCCTCATCGGTAGTTTAGTCTATTGCAAGAGAAGTGCCTTTGACAGGCCACCGGTCTAATATGGTTATTTAGCGCCTTGGGCATAGATATCTCGGGCGCCCCCCCCCCCTCCTTGTAATTTCTATAAGATTGTCTAACTATCAGTAGCTACGTTTTATAGATTGAAAATGCACAATGATTAGCTAAACTTTCGGTTATTTTGATTATTTATTACTAGAAGCTATATTTAGGGCCATAGTAAATAAAAACAACATAATTATTTGTTTGTTTTACAAGCCTTATTTATTTGTGAGCATCACTATATACATTTACATAAACACATACAAACAATAGAAAAAACGGTGAGTTCTACAGGACATTGTGAACACTTAGAAGTAGTCGATGAGGTTAGAATTGATGTAAGAAGATTATATTTTCGACCCTTCTCTTAATAGTTCAACTTCACCATTGTTTTGTTTTTAACAGCACGCTTTTTGAGCTCTGCACCACCTTATTTCCTACTCATATTTAAATATTAAAACTTGGAAACGAGTCACTTAAAACACACATAGAATCACTGAAATGTGGTTATGTAGGAAACACTCCACGGCAAGTGTGGGAATGAAACGTCAACACTTAGGATGAAACACCAAGTCAGGAAGACGAGAATTAAAGTAACTTAGGGTTAGTTTACAAATTACTACACTAGAATGCGTGGATGGCCAGAAATCGACTGTGATTTGCGCATTTCCCATTTTTACAAGCAGAATAAACTTAACAAAAATAATAGTGTAATCGTCACTTTTTAATTATTGTGTAAATAAAATAATAATTTTCCTCTTAAAAAATTATGGTCCTCTCATGCACTTGCTAAAGTTTGGTGCCCTGGACATTTGACCAGTCTACCCAGCTATAAACCGGGGCCTGGCCTTAGACCAGGTGGTCACTGAAGCAGGTGGTATTTTATTCCAAGTTGGGACTGTAAAAACAAGCAGTAAAAATTGTTGTGTGATTCCCTTGTACGAAAAAAAATTGTAACTGTATACATTATCTTAGGTACTACCATATATTCTCTCTATTAAAGATCAATGTCTAAAATGATGTTTTAAAGAATTATTCTTTAAACTATGCGTAGCTTTTATATGATAATATTAACTTACAAACTGGTTTGCCTAGCTCTTCAAATCTCACTAAATTAAGTTGTTAGTTTTCAAATAAATTTTACCCTTTTTGATGGCCGCATGGTCTAAAGCGTTAATCTCGCAGAAGACTAGACTGCTGATGATGGCGATATCGGGGTTTGATGTAATAGGCCAGATGTAATAGGGGTGGTTTTTCTCATAAGTGGCTATCCACATTCGTTCTAAGCAAATGAGGCTACACTTCCTCTAAATTCAATCTTCATAATCCCTTATACACTAGCGTAATTAATACATATATCATATAATCCGAATGGGTAGTAAAATGCGGTGCTAAAAAAAGTAGTACATAGCTCTATAGCTTGAAAGGCCAGTAAGACGCAGTGCTAAGAAAGACAAGAAAATAATATTTTAAATATTGATTTTATTGTTTCACACCCATCCGTGAGATCCACATTTTGAAACTAAGGGTGTAGGATTGAGTAAGGTAGAATTTTAGAAGATGAGAAG